>VYZT01025079.1:67998-166312 GCA_013400735.1 Pomatostomus ruficeps
GGGAGCGGCGCCCCGGGCACCTGTTGCTCGGGGTCTTGGGCCGTGCCGGGGCAGCAGAAGTGCCCCCGCCGCGGCTCGGTTCGGTTCGGGCCAGGGAGCCGCGGCGCTCCGGGCCTGGTGCCGCGCCCCTGCTGGCCCCAGCGCCTTCCCCTCCGCACAGACCCGGAGCGGTACAAGTGACCGGCCGGCCTGGCCCCTCTCCGCTCAGCGGCTGCTGCTGTTGCTGGTGGAGCTTCCAGATCGTAGAATACTCCGAGCTGGAAGGCACCTGCAAGGATCATCGAGTCCAACTCCTGGCCCTGCCCAGACCCCCAACAGTCCCACCCTGGGCATCCCCGGGAGCGGTGTCCAAACGCTCCTGGGGCTCCGGCAGCCTTGGCAGAGTCCCCTGGGGAGTCTGTTCAGTGCCCAGCACCCTCTGGGGAAGAATCTTTTCCTGATCTCCACCCTAACCCTGCCCTGGCGCAGCTCCAGCCGCTCCCTGGGTGCTGTCCCTGTCCCAGGGAGCAGAGATCTGAGCTGTCCCTGCACTGCAGCCCTGGGGAGCTCTGATCTCAGTCTCCCCTTCTCCAGCTGAGCAAACCAAGGGCCCTCAGCCACTCTTCGTACGGCCCCATCTTCATAGCCCTCCTTTGGATACTCTGATAGCTTTAGATCTTTTATTGTGGCACCTGAAACTGCACACAAGACTTGAGGTGAGGCCACACCAGTGCAGAATAGAGAGACACAATCACCTCCCTCGATAATTTTGGCAGCCTTTTCACCTCAGACATGCTTAAAGCGGCAACTGCTCACATCTTAGGACCTGCCATCCACACGGCAGCCAAACTGTTGCCATAACTGGTAAATGAGTGTAAATATCAACTGTCAGGGTAGAAACCCATAAATGAGCACAAGTATCAACTACTGGGAGAAACCTGCTCTTCACTGCACAGGCAGTGGGAAATTACCTGTCTTTGGTTTTACCAGATGAAATTATTTTTTAAAAGGCCGAGGTGGGGACTGTACCCAAGCTTCAGAGGTTGCCTGCAAGTTTATCATTGCAATAATGCCCCAGTGCCTGAGCAGTTCTCTGCTGTCCAGGTGTTGGAAAACTACAGGAAATGTCATGCTGCTGATGCTGTATGTTCACATTAATATTTTATTAATGAGGAAAAGCATATTGTTAATGAGATTTCAGTCAGGCTGGATTGGCACCCACAGTAAATATTCCCAGCAGGGAATAGCTGTTGCAGCAGGAGTGGGCCGCTCACTCACAGGCAGCGAGTGCCATGGCTGTGTGTGTCTGAGCCCAACTGGTGCAGCATCAGGATGAGGGAATAAAGAACAGTGAAAAAGCTGTGGAAGTAATCAATGACGTGCATGTTTCTTCTTAGAAATCTGTTTTTGCAGTAATCTGAGAGTGTGGTTTCCTAAGTAAGTACTCCGGTCTCTTTCCGAACTACTTTTCCCTTAGAACTCTTAGATTACCCTATAGGAATAGATACAATAATATCAAAATAATAAAACAATTTGGAACACTTTGAGGAACACACAAAACACGGTAGCAGGCCAGTAGTGCTAAATAGAAGGAAAGCAGATCAAGGAGAAAGAACTTTAGAATTCCAGATATCCCCAAAATGACCAAAATTTGGTCAAAATAACAAGTACTGTCATACATGAGGTGCCTAAAAAGCAGGTGATCAGATAGCCCTGCATGTATTCACTGCTCCAGCAGTGCAAAACTTGATCACAAAGAGGCCATTCTCTAAGAAGGCTTGTGAGTAATACCTGAGTCAAGAATAATTCACTTCTTGTCATCAGTTGTCTCACAGGGTCTTTAGGTTCAATAGTCTTAGGAATGGAAAATCATCTATAAATAAAAGATGATAAATTTGCTTGTGTTTTTTTCTGTTTTGTTGTTTAAGAAAGAAACTAGTCCAGAGCATGTGCCGGTAGGAGCGTGGCTGCCAGCATCCTTGGGGTCAGGGAGGCACAGCAGAACTGAGCACTGCCTAGCTCATGTGCCCAGCCACAAACACAACCCTCCCTCCCAAAGGAAGGGAGAATGGAAAGGAAAAAGGAAAGGAAAGGGGAAAGGCACAAGGGGAAACAAGGTGCTTCCAGAAGTTATTTAATACAAACTAAAAATTTGGCCAGACAAGAAGACAATGGAAAATAAGTTACATTTATGGAAAACAAAATTACTCTGGCAAGCAGGTAGATTAAGGTAGACTTAAAGAGCAATTAATCAAAGACATGAGGCAAACAAGGTGTTTTTTCATCAACCAGCAGCAGAAAGCCTGCAGGATTCATCCATCTTCCTCCTCAGCACTGAGACACAATGTGTTCCACTGTTCCAGATGCTGGTTGTGTAGAGGAAGGGTTAATAGTGGTTGGTATTAAAGTCAGTGACTCATTATCCAACCTGAACAGAAGAGAACTAGGAGTGGCTCCCTCAAAGGAAGGAACTGAACAGTCGTTAGGAAGAACTAACGAATGAATAACCATGTCAGAGCAAGAGCAGAGATGAATGTTATCAGTTTAGTCTTGGTTCCTCTGTTAACAAAAATCAGTCCCATGGCAAGAAGAACACGGACACAGGAACAGCCCAGCCACCGTGACCTCAAAGGTACCTCTGCTGGGGTAACAGATACATGTGTTATCCATTGCAAACACTTGTTTGACGTGCTTTACCTTAGTATTTCTCCTCTCTTCTCAGCCTGGTGCATCTTGCTGTGGAGCTGCAGCCCCAGAAGTTCCCAGTTCTTGCTGCTGTAGAGCTCCCAGGCTCACCTTACTGCCGGTCTGCAGGTGGCTGCGGGCTCCCCCTGTGAGCAGGGCGCTTTTCTGCATTGCTGTGTCAGTGCTCGCAGTCCTAGGCATGCCTGTCACTCCAAAGAAGTTGCTCCAGCCCCTGGTTTAACTCTGAGGACTGTTAGCAAAGCCTGTAGGATGTGCACAAGGTCTTGTAAGATCATCGAGTCCAACCATTGACTGCCAAATCCACCACTAAACCACAACCCCAAGTGCCACATCTGCACGTGTTTTGTACACTTCCAGGGATGTTGACTCCACCACTTCCTCGGGAATCTGTTCCAATGCTTAACCACTCTTTCAGTGAAGAAATTTTTCCTAATATCCAAGTTGAACCATCCTTGGCACAACTTGAGGCCATTTCCCATTGACCCATTGATTGTTACCTGGAAGAAGAGCCCTACCCCACCCTCGCCACAACCTCCTTTCAGGAAGTTGTAGAGAGCATTAAGGTCTCTCCTGAGCCTCCTTCTTCTCCTTATTTTCTCTTTCAATGACAGTAAAACACACCAGGCCAGCGCTGACATCTCTTGTGGACAGGACACACATGAAAGCCGCTTGCTACGTGAACAGCAGAGGAGGGGAAGAGAGTTCCTCTGACAGCCTGCTGTGAAGCCAACACTGAGATGATGGACTACCAGTCCAACGAAAAGATGATTCAAAAGACAGCACACTTCACCAGAGCCACTGCTATGCTCAAACTCAAAATTTTTGTTTGTCCATAGAGGCCAACCCTGGAGGAGTTCGGCCTGGGCATATGTGGGGTAAATGATGGTGTTGCTCCAGCAAATTTTTAGGGCGAGAAAATGACTGGCAGTGAGTCCTCCCAGCGCCTGGGAAAAGCAGGGTGGAGGAGGAGGGGGCCATGACGCTGGCTGAAAGAATTCCTCCTTTCAGAGAACAAGCAGCGCTTTCACAGCAGTGGATGCTCAGCCACAGCACACACTACACAGATTACATCAGGGCCATTCGCTGCCTTTGATTAGTTTTAAGAAACAAAAGCATGAAAATTTTAAGTTCTAAACTTGAATTTTCAAGAGAAAAAGCATAAATAATAAGGGCATTATGAAGCAGGCAGTGGGGAGCAGCAGCACTGGTTCTTCGAGAACCTGGCACAGTAGTGTGCTGTTCCTGGGGCAGTTGTGTGAGACACACAAAAAGCCAGTATTTAAAGTCTATTCTCCAGCAGTTCTTGCAGGAGCATCAATAGTACTGTGAAATCTACTAACAAAATGCTACAGCCTGATATTCTAACAGATAAGATGCATTTGCAAGTGCTGTCACGAGAGCACGTCTGAGCTGAAATACATCTACTGTGGCCATTTCAGAAGGGCAGCTATTTACACTTCCAGCACTTTAAAGACATGTCATTTTTGTTGGCATTTATGCAATTAACACAAGTGTCTCAGGAACAGGAGTAACAGATTTAGCTACCTAAATGTGGGTAGGGCTGCCAGGTTGGGAACACCATCCAAGCCAGACCTTCACTTCCAGTCTGCTGCAGCAGCTGAATTCTTCATCCTGCCCGAGCACAAGCCAGCGCAGTCTGCCAGCGTCACCCGTGGATGTGGATCACCCCGGTACTTGTCTTACCCCGGTCTGCCCTTATTTCATCCCTACGGCTCTTGCTGCAGAGGCTGAAATGGAAGTATAAAAAAATGAAATTGATTTGAATTGCAAAGTATAAAGTTCTGGGGCTGCGCCTGCTTGAATCAGCACACAAGATGAAATGAGGTCCATAAATCCAGACTTTTCAAAGTTGTGGCCTGGACACAAGGGATACTTTGTGTTTTTGCCTTTCCTGTCGCATAATGGCTCTACCACGTCCATCCCAGCGGCACGGCCGCCACTCCTGGGACAGGGTGCTTGAGCTGGTGCAGTTGGGGAAGCAGACAATCCTCCTGTTGTCCAGAACCAGCCCACGAGCCACCAATTAGACTGCTCTGAACGACAGCATTCTGTTCAAAGGGCTGCTAATTGTATTTTAATGATGATTTAAATGCTGCTGCTGATCATTTTAGAGACATCCAGATCACTAATTACTCATAGTCTATGTTGAGCTTTAAGCAGGCACAGGCAAAGCACTGTAGAAACATCAAGTAATGTTATTAATGCTCTCAAAGGCCTTCTCTGCCCTCACACATGTCAGAAGCATCATCTCCTGTTCCCAGGCCCAAACCCAGCCCTGGCTGCTCACATGTGGGATCCAGCTGCCCATCTGCAGCACAGGTTATTGCAGCATTCTGGAAGTAAGGAAAGAGAAGCAGCAAATCAAAATTACTTACATTCATTAAACAAAATTCTGCCAATATTAATAAAAATTAACTGAGATTCTTACAACAACACCACTTCAGAACATTTTACCTTTAAGATAAAACACTGGCTCGAGTGAACTGCATCCCTGAACACAGCGTGGCCAGGATGTTTGAATAAACTCACCAGAAATGCAGATCCTAACAAGCCGTCTGCACAGCCAGGAAGGATATGGACCTGTTGGAGCGAGTCCAGAGGAGGCCACCAAGATCATCAGAAAGCTGGAGCACCTCTGCTCTGAGGAAAGGCTGAGAGCATTGGGATTGTTCAGCCTGGAGAGGAGAAGCCTCAGGGTGACCCAACTGCAGCCTTCCAGTGCCTGAAGGGAGCTGGCAAGAAGGATGGAAAGAGCCGGAGCTGTGCTTGTGCCGTGGGCCCAGGGAGTTCAGTTTCCAAGGCTGGCAAATCAGTACCTGCCATAAGCATGAAATTCCTCCCCAAATGTTTACTTGTATTCTGTACAAGATGCTCATAGTGTGTGGAGGAATCCATTCTCCAGAAAAAATATTTAGAGTGCAAGTCACAGTTTTCCCCTTCAGAAATTCAGCCAAAACACACCAAATCTGCTATCCACTGACAGCGTAGTGCTGGTCAAGATGTTTACACATAAAACACTGTCAGTGAGAGTAAAGCACATATCTTGCCTGTGTAATTGATATCCAGAAATGGGGAAGCTGGCTGAGCCCTGTTCTAAAATACGTGCTTTTATGAGAATGTAGGTTAGCTGTAGTACACTGGATTTTACAAGCCTAATTTAAGCAGTCAGAATTTTGAAGAGACTTTTAATGATGCTGGGAAAAAAGGGACGCTTATTTTCTCACTGGAAAATAAAATGTATGTAAATAAATCCTAACACAGATTTTTTTTTTGGTGAAGATTTACGTGAGGTTAATCCATTTATAGTCCTAGAGTGTATTAGTTTCACTAATCTACCCTCAATTTGATGTGAGACTGCTGGCCTAGGACACGAGTCAGGAGCTTGCTCCACTCGGTGACCGGGCACAGGGGAAGAGAGTGAGCTCCTCTCTCCCCCTTCGCCCAGCGATGTGGTGCCTGTAGCTGCAGGGGCACCTCTGCCTGAGCCAGCCCCTGAAACAGCCTCCAGCAACACATCCGTTTGTGCAGCTCAGCTGGCTGGTACACAGCAACGACGTCTGCACATGGGAAAAATTTTGCAGGCAATTTTTTGCAGCCATCTGACCTAGGAGTTTTACTTTCTGTATAAACACTCTGTCTTGCTTGTCTGAGTAGGGCTTTAAGTGTGTTTTCGAGGGCTGTGTCAGCCACGGCATCTTTGGAAATGAAAATTCCTGAAGAATTCTTGCACTTTGTTACCCAGTGCAATTTTTTGCCGTTTATATCATTGATAGTATTTGAAACTGAATAGATATGAGAGCAAATAATTCCCCCTTTTCTGTTTCAGCAAACACCTGCCTCAGCTGCCAGCGTGCTCCTACAAACCCCACAGCTTGCACAGAGCAGGCGAGCTGAGCTGCTGCCAGGAAAGTGAAGATCTTGTAAGAGGTACCATTTAAACTTGTGTATTCCCAGGTTTTGTAATTACAGGGTAGTCATCTGGGTTTCTTTCTTTTCAGCAAGGTCTGAGATGTTGGTGTCTTAGGTTTCCTGCCTGATCTACACAGATTACTTCCTTATCTTTGTATATTCTTTCAAAAATACATCCCTTGAACTTTATCCTGTGGCTTTCTTGCCTAACATCAGTAGGAAAACATTTAAAAATTAAAGAATTAAGTACTTTTGAATAATGGATAACCTCTTCTCCAAGAGATGAAAAGAGTTAAAAACCCCTCAAGCTTGTCACTCGATGACAGAAACGCTGACTTCCGAAAGTTGTACACACGTGCAGCCTGGCCCGCGTTCAATGTCCTGACTGCCATGAGACTGGAAACGTTAATTAGCATAAAAAATTTGTAATCTAGTTCTGAAAAAGCAAAAAAAAAAAAAGCAAATACTACACAGCTCTCATTTATGACAGCATTCTTACTTTCCAGAAGACGTCAGTTTAATTCTCCAGATACTCTCACTATACCCAGCAACTTTTGATCTCCCCCCACATAATACAGCACAGGAGAGTGTCTCTTTAAATTCATTTATAAAATAATTCAGGACTGTGGGTGTCTTTGATCTGTTCCTCTCTGCTAAAGTACAGAAGAGAAGAACATGTCGCTTAGCAACCCCGCTTAGCCAGCACTGGGGGAGGCAGGAGGGATGGATGGTCCAGAGTCACCCAAGGGGAGGATTAAGCCCCGTCAGGAAACAAAATTTCGGACAATCTTTCTCAAAACTGAAGCGAGCAAACGTGGTTGTTTGCCAAATTGGGTAATTAGGTAATCTCACTTGTTCCTTTTTTTTATATCCCCTTATGGTCTATGAATAGCAATCTTCCAGCCAACTGAGAAAATCCAGCATGGGATGGACAACGCGGGCTCCGACAGTTTCTGGGCTGGGTTGCAGCTGAAGGCAACCTGAGGCAACCGTTCAATAGATTTAAATAGAATTAGTGTTGTCAAGACTAATCGCAATTAATTTCATACCACAGTTTTAATCTTAACACTTGAAATAAACGTCGTGTGAGTCTCAGCCTGTGGTACAGTTGGACAGCCTAAGTGTCCCCAGCCTGACTTACTCAGGGTCACTTACCTTGTTGTGAATAAACCCCAGAATTCTCTGGTTTCCAGGCTGTGAGTCGCTGGTAGCTAGGTAACATCTTATAGCTGCACAAAAACACCCGTCAGGAAAGTAACTTTGCACCGAAGCAGATGAGCAGCCCTGAGCCCTCTGTCCTTTGCACCGCGGGACAGGGACGTCCCATGGAGCCACGGCAGCAGCGGGCACCAGCTCAGACCCTCCTCCCTTGCCCGTGGTGGCCTAGAGCAGCCCTGGTTTATTTTTATCAAACATCAAATCCCACAGCAATGTATGGCTGAGTTACGGAAGAAAAAACGATGCTAAAAACCAGTGTCAGAGGAAGAATGGCAGAACAACCCACTTCAACATCTCATACAGACAGAAAACAGCTCAATATGAAATACGGGTAAATTGTAACACCTGGTCTTCTATTAATGATCATGAAGATTATTTAAAATCTTCTTAAGTTTTACACCACTTTTATGTACTCATCACCTGTAACTTATTACAGTTAAGAGAATCCCTAAACTCTAATGGTTCCGGTTTCTCCCAGAGCTCAGTGCAGGCAAACCTGTGCTCAAACTCTGTAGTAAAACTGCAGATTATTAGACAGAGTACCTACCTCTATCCACAGGCAGGAAGCTTGTCTAAACTGGCAGCTGCTGCATATTCAGCAATTACAAACATACCTGAAAACAGACACGATTGGACTCTGAAATAACATTTTTATCTAGGAAGGGAAGTGGTAAGTGCTAGCGTGGAGCTCATTCAGAGCTAAGGTTGTTAGAATAGTGTACTGAAGAACTTAATTCATAAGTGACAAGATGATTTTTATTACCCATATATAGCAAAGACCTGTACGGTAGAATCCTGTCTTCAGTGGGAATTTTACTGGTTACCGTAGGGGTGCCTGGATTTTACCCAGGATCTCTGAGTGTGATTTTTGTACTGGCAAATGCTCGTGTAATGTGATTCTTCGGAGAAATTTAATTAAAGAAAAATGTGTAAGGCACTTGGCATTAAGTGGTCCAAGTTTGTTAACATACAGTGTGGAGAATGAAGCTCAAATTAGAAGCAAATAACACTAACTGAACTGTGAGCATTTCCATAAAAATTGCTTTAGTAAGAAACTTCTATTTTTGTAACACATATTTTCTCTATACTTTCGCTTGTACGATCCAAACAAATTTAGAGGCTGTATTTGCAGTGTCACAGGCTGAAGCAAACCCCCTTGACTTGACTTTGTCTTTGCTCTCAGTTACACCACACTTAACAGTTCTTCACTGTAACTCAGTGCTGAGACAGTCATTTTGCTGACTGCCTAAATTGAGGAGGAGTCCAGCAACAGCAGAACTCTTTTACTTGCACTTGTGTTTACATTACTGGTTCGTACACTTAGTGCTTTTTAGTTTCAGGAAACAGAAATATGTCAGATCCATAAGGGCAGGATGCTCTTTGTTGGAGATCCTTGTTACAGACACTTCCTGTGATTCCTCTAACAGATAGGGAACATCTTCTCGAGCAGACTTGGTGAGGCTGACAGTCTTGGGGAATATGTTTGTGACTACCCTGGCTCACAAAGCCGTACAATTAACATAGCTTTCTGGTTATGGCATTCAGGTTCCCCGATCAGGATGATGCATGGAAAAACCTGCAGATAAGGCATCGTTTGCCCAAACATGTCATCAGAAACTGACTTCCTGAAGGTATGTCTCAGGTTGGAGAATGCAAACAGATGTGTGATATTTTTCCATTTCAGAGCAATCATTATAATATTACTATGATGCGGGTTACCTTCATGACTTCTTAATCCCAGTACTGACAGAGGGAGAGTGCTCTAAATTCACAGAAGCATCATGTTGGAGAACTCTCAGTTTACTGCAGCAATTCTTGAAAAGATATTGGCCCAGCTGACAGTATTGGGGAAAAGAAGATTATCTCTGGCATGGGACCACACTGCAACAGGCCCTGTTCTCGGGGAAGAAGCTCTAATCTAAAATGTACCAGACTATTTCTTTCTCTTGTAATCTCCTCCTAAGTGAAAAGAGAATTATTCAGCTTTTTGTCATCATGTATGGAAAAGTGTGAAGTTAAAAATAAATCTCAGCTCCTCCTCAGTTATAAAGACAATGCTGTCTTTATAAACTAAAAGCCCACAGGTCCCATTGCCTTCTGCTAACCAGTCGGGCATCACAGAAAGGTTTTTTGGTGTTTGAGGCTCAGTTTCCCCAGCGATCAATAATTACAGCAGGAGAACTGCAGAGAGGTTGGGCATCTGTACTGCCTGCAGTACCGCCACCACATGCCTGACTCCAGCACCAGGCAGCTGCAACATAAATGGACAGAAAAATTCACTGAAATGCTGTGATGTTGTATAGATGCAGAATTTGAAAGGATTATGAGTGTCTATTTTTAAAAGGAAATTAATAGAAGACATTATAAGGCTATGAAAAATACTGGGTAGTATAAAGGAAGGTCAGGAAATTCCTGTTTTTCTCACAGTGTAAGGAACACAGGCGTTCACAGGGAGAGATACAGTGTGCAAAAATACACAACCCAACCAAAGGAAGGTGTTCCCTGCTGGATTTCACTGTGTGTCCTCACTGCCTGGGTCAGCTGAGTGGGAACCACGGGCCAGGCTGCCCAAAGCAGCCCTGCTCGCTCCTGTCTCTCACTGGAATCACCGTGAGTAGCACCCGCACAGTGCTGCAGCTCTGAAAATTTGTGACTGGAAGCAAATGGTTTTGAAGGAGAGAAAAAATAGGTGCAGAGAGGTCCTTGTCCTCAGAAAGCCTGCTGGACCACGCCTTCTTCCTTGGAAGAAGCCGTATTTACATGACAAATTTACATGTAGCGGTGACAGTGGCAGAATATTTCCAGGAAAGCGGAATTATTAATGTTTTGGCAGCGTGAGATTGTTTTTTTCCCAATTGCAAATGTTGCTCCATCTGCCACACAACCATTGGTTCCAACAGCCTGGCCCTCCCCGTTGAAGGGGCACCACAACACCTCCTGTTTGTGCTTGGGAGATGAGGAGAGGAAGGTGGTACCAGTGTGTAACACATTACCGTGGTGTGCCCTGTGGCGGGGAGTTTGCTGTGAGAAAACAAACCAGCTGAGGAGCTGCATCTTCACTAGTGTGGGAACTGCTAACTTTGTTGTGTTTGACATCATCTGTGTTAAGGTTTTGGTAACACCACTGGCTTAAATCTGAGTTACACCATAGAAGTACTGGTTGGAAGGGGCCTTTAGATCAGCTCCTGCCTTCTGCTCAAAGCACGACTGAACCGACACTGGATTAGGTCTGCTGGGATTTTACCTGGCCAAGTGCTTGGTGTCCCCCTCTTCCAGTGCTGCAGTATCCTCCCAGGGAAGTAATTCTTCCTCAAGTCCAGTCTGAACCTCCCGGGCTACAATCACAGAATCATAAAATCACAGAATGGTTTGGGTTGGAAGAGACCTTAAAGCTCATCCAGTGCCACCCCCTTGCCACGGGCAGGGACACCTTCAATAACCTGGAGCATGTGCTCCATGTCCCTGTCCATCCCAGGATCCGTCTGCTGCCCTCACTTCCCATTTCTGTGTGTCCTCTTGACCTCAGGGACCCAACCTGGAAACTACTCCAGGTGTGACACTCCTGGCCTCAGGGGACAGGGATAATGAGTCCAGCCTGCTGGCCACCCTTCTTTGGCAGCAGGGGATGTGTTGTGCTCCCCATCTGCCACGAGCGTGCCCTTGGCTCCCACTGTCACCTCTAGGTCCTCTCCCGCAGGGCCCCTGCTCAGCCAGACCATTCCCAGCCTCTCCTGGCACCTGCACTGTGTTAACAGGTGTGGGCCTGTGTGTACCTTGTTCAGCTCAATGGGATTTCTGCTGGCTGGATCCCAAGTTCCTGAAGATTCTTCCATAGAGCTCAGCATGTGGCGTGTCAGCCCCTCGGCCCTGCTCAGTGTTTGTTGTTTCTGCATTCGCTGTCATCTCCCAGTGACACTGAAGGTGCTGAACAGCATCGGGCCTGGTGCTGACCCAGGAGAGCTCTGCTTCCCTTCAGCCACCAGGCAGACCTTGGGCACAGGTGGCTCTTTCAGTCCAGTGCCCTTCTGAGTAAATTCTCTGACTGTGACACAGAACAGAAAGAACAAACTGGTTTTCTTTTTGGTACCTTAACAGACCTGTTCCTAAGGGCTTTGAGCAGAGGGTAGTGGGCTACATAGTGTGCAACAGCAGCAAAGCATTGTTTAAATTTAATGGAATTCTGCAAATAGGCTTCCAGAAATCACACTAAATTAGAAATAGTTCTGTTGTTCAACACCTAGTCCATAATTTTGGAGTATATAAAATATGGAGTATACATTGTTCTTTTACTATTAAAAAAAACGAACATTTTTGTCTTTTGTTGTTCTCTGGCATCACACCAGCCTCTCACCATTTACAGCAGCAGGAGGGAGAGTCCTCCATGCCAGGAGAGCCGGGGGACTTCTGTGGCACAGCAGTCACCCACATCCCATCCCTGCTCCAGCTCAGGAGCCAGCCTCACCTCCCAGCCACGGCAATCCCCACTTACCTGGGGCACGTGAGCGGCACTGTCCCTCTGCAGCCCTGAGCATTTTCAGAGTTTAACATCACAACAGGTCTGTCTCTGCAAAACATCACAAAGATACCTTCCTGATTTCTTTTTTGAAATCTGAGTTGTAATGAGGGTAAAAGGTATGGGATTCCTTAAACCTAAAGGAGACATCCAACATAAAAAAGCAATCTTAATTCTAAAATGACTATTTTAGTGATGACTTGTAATCTATGCACTTTATCTACTTGATAATACCCAGCTTAGTGTCAGATCTATAAAAAAGAATGAAATGAGAAAAGCATTCCTTTGATATGCATTAAGTTATTCAGTTAGTAAATCAGTGAATCTTATCCTGTTATTAGCTATTAGCATGTTACACTTCTTGATGTTGCTCATGAAGAATGCATATGAAAATGAGGAAGAAAATCCCCTTTTGAAGTTCCTGCCACTTGGGTTGTTGACATTTCTTTTAATTTGTGACTGTCCTCTTGAATGCAGTATTCCACTGTCTGGTTTTATGAGAGATTCTTCATTTTTAATTTGTTCTCCCATTGATTAGACTTTTTTTTTTGAATGGCTAGCTCTGAAGATAATTAGCCTTTCAAGGAAACCATGTTCTCCTAAATAGTTATTAATGAGTATCTCTCCCATTCAATACTCTTAGCCTTTTTTCATGAGGGGATTTTCAAGCTCTTCTGGCCTGGTCAGCCCGTGCCTGGTGCTACTGAAGACAGCAGGAACCTCGCTGCGGATCGCAGGAAGAGCAAGAGCAGACCCTGGGAGTGAAGAAACATCACTTGCATTCATCTTGTCTTTGGCAGATGGCTGTGTTCTAGGAGAACCTACAAACAGTTCTTGAGGCTCCAGGGCAGACTGAGGAGGGAATAAAATGAGTGAAAGGAAACAAGGTATGTTTCTTTCTCTTTTTCCATCCTCCATATGATCAAGGTTTCAATCTTCAGAGGATCCCATCAGCTGCAGCAGCTGTGCTGAGGAGCCTCAATTAGACTGCCCTGGTCACAGTGCTGGAGACAAAAAGCTCCCTTTTATTTGAAGTCAATGTACATTAAACATAAACCCATTTAAACCAAATCATTCTGTATCTGAAGTTATTTTCCCACTGAAGAGCCAGTGATCTTTAGTGAGACTATACTCTGGTTTAGGAATTGTTGGCAGTGTTACCCTTGCAATTAGGAGCACACTGGATAATAAAATACTCCACCACATGATGCACAGCTACAGTGATCTGATCCTTTTCTGGTTCCTGCTTGGCTTCTCTGAGCCAGTTCTTGTCCCTTCCCTTCCTCTCGTCTTTAACCTTAAACTCCTGAGCATGGACAGCTTTTCTCCTGCTGAAATGCACAGAGAATTTTCATGTCACACCCTGCACTTTCTATTTGCTCTTTCAAAACTCTGAAACAGCACCCTTGTCCTTTCTCTGCCTCCCTATAAAACCCTTTTGCTCTCCCTCCCTGCTTCCTCCACGCTCGGGCATTAAGGAACCTCTACCACAAATGTGAATTTTCCCGCTATTTCCAGACAGACTTCTATCCAAACCAAAACCTCATGGCATTTCTCCATGAAGGTGTAGTTATCTGTTCAAGGCCAGTATCCTAAAACAGGGTGGTTTAGAGTTTCCAGACTCATTCCATCCGTTCATTTCCCAGTTTCTCTGAACAGTATGATCACTGCTTGTTTGTCTAGTCCATCCACTGTCTCATCTTCAGCAGAGGTTACACTATGGGTCAGCTTGGACCGACTGAATCTAAACTTGATCCTTATTTCTCCATGACAGAAACGGCATTTCAGATCTGTCCTTTTCTATGCCAACTAAGCACTAAAGCTTTGAACCAGGCTCTGATGATCTTGTAGCTCGTATCTGTAACATTCCTGTTTTCTGGGCTTGACCGAAGCCGTTAGAATGATCAAGTCAAACAATTGTATCAGATTTATGGCTTTACCTCCTTAGTAATCTCTTCAGCCTCCTTTTGTTTCCTGCTTCTGTCACTGCAGGTAAGTTACTGCTCTTTGCTTTCCCAATGCCCTCCGTGACCCACCTACTCCAGCAACCTCTTGCACTAGGAAATTACTTGTCCCTCCCACAGGCAATAATTCCAAAATTTCCTCTGCAGTCAAGAAGTCATTTAATCCACATATCTATCTCCTAAATTTCCTCAAAGCACTGTGAGTAGATGCTTATTTTCCTGTCCCTGCACAGACACAGGGACAGGGGCTGAGGGGGTTACCAGCAGCACGACCAACACTGCTGGCTCTGCTTCCACCTCCTCTCACCTGTCTGTGTTTGTTTTGTGCCCAGCTGTCACTTCCCTGCCCTGGGTTTGCTGTTTCCATCTGCAGTTACGCACAGCCAGTTTCAGTGGGGTCTCATTCTGTACTCCAGGTTTCTACGAGCAACAGAAAATAACAGCTGGCTCTTTTGTCTCTGCTCGTCCTGATTCTGCAATCCCTAAAGATCAACATCTTCCTCTGCAATAGACACGGGACAATTTTTGGAAGAAATAGATCAAGAACTTCAACAGAAAAAAGGCTCAGAAACATCATCATCACCTTTCAGGTAGAAAATCAATATGAGATTAATGAAATCGAAAAAAAAATTCAAATAAAACCCAGGGTGATCCAACACAGATTGTAAAAGTCAGTATAAATGGCTGATCAAACAACCATTATGGAGTCAAAATTTAAAGAGAAGCTTCACTTTGGAGAGGAGCAATGTTTATAGAGAGGCTAATTTTATCTTATTGAATACTGTTAAAATACCTATTAAAAGTTGCAAGTTCTAGTCCGAAATACTGCAGTGCAGCTCAGAGGAGAGCTGGCACAGGCTATGAACTGGCCTCACCTGGTGATCTATTTCTGATACCATAAAAATCACACTATTTCAGGAGCCCAGGCAGGCTGCATGGGGAGAGCCCTGCCCTTGCTGCAATTGATAGTTTTCTAGTGACATCAGTGAAATGACGTTTTCCTCTGGTTTCAGCCCATGAAAGTTTAAATTCTGGGCAAGGAAACCCATCTCAGTTCTGTTGCATGCAATACCAGTGGTTTTAAACACATGTGCCTAGGAAGATTACTGAATGGAATTTGAAAAGTGATTTATTATTGGAAATTATTTTAGTTTGTTTATTCATCCAGTTTTCCCAATTGTGCCATGTTATTTTGCGTGGTAGTGTGCCTCTGCTGTACCAGGACAAAATGGGCACTTAAGCCTTTGGGCATTTGAGGTGAGCTGTTTCCCTTCCCCATTGCACTGGAAAATCAACAAAAGCAAGCCTTTAACAGCATGAATGCCATTATGGCCCGCCTTAGCAGGCACCTAAATCCTGCAACTGCTATGATAATTTATCTTTGGACTCGTTAGTAGCAATGCATAATTAACAAGTAAGCTGCAGGAACATGCAGTTGCTCTGTATTTACACAGCATTTGCCGTGCAGTGCTGGAATAATTACAGAGATTATACCTGCTAGAGAACATGGTGTACCTCGCTCGGTGCTGTTCCACAGCAGCACAGAGAGCACGGAGTGAACAAATGTTCCATTCTGCAGTGGGTGGAAGCGAGCCCAGGTAGGGAACGGGGCAGGGGCCGCACAGGGAGCTGCCGTTCGAGCCAGCGCCGCGGTTTGGGGCTGCTCGGGGTGGCAGCCTGGCTGCTCAGCTCACAGCACTCATATGTTGGACTGCTGCCCTTTCAGTGATGTAAGGGAACTTGAATATGCAGATCCAAAATCAGGCAGGCTAGAGTTCGGGGGTTTTAGTACAGTAACTTTCCCCTCTGATGTATAATATTGTAGGTTTCTGTCATAATTACAGGAAATACATGGAAAGAATCTATCTTCTTACTAAGTTTTAATTTTTTACAGTTTGTTTTATGCTATCACATCCCCACTGCTTTGCCCTAAAACTCCACTGGTATCACAATACTGGGAAAAAAATACCAGGAAGTGGTGAGAAGTGCAAAGAAATATGCTATGCCTCTGAGTTGATTACATTTTATATGATTCAGCATAAACTGTACGTAAAACTAAATGTAAAGACTCTATTCCGTTTGAGATCCACATCTAACAGGAAGGAGAATACCCTGCACATCGCTTCGTGCAGGAATTGCGATGCCACTGCTCCAAAGCAGACTCTCAACCCAGGCATGAGCGTTGCCTTCTCCGAGAACACACAGGCCTTGCCAGAGCATGGAGACAGCACCACACCAGTTAAGCAACTCAGCAGAAGAAACATGGATTTATTTGCTGTTGCCAAAGTGTAAAATTTCACTTCAGCATACTATAAACCCTCTAAGAGTTCCCTGTTCTGCTCCAGGTGGAAGGAAAAGTAGGGAGCTTTTCTAAGTGTAAATTATTGTTGTTCAGCTTCATAGTAATTCTCCTGTCTTGAGGGTCTTGGTTTCTGATGTGGCGTTAGCAGCACCTGGCCCTGGGGGGCCAGCAGGGTGATGTGACGGGTGCGAGCTGCACTCTGCTCATGTCCAGGACGGTGCATCACCAAAATGAGATGCAAATCACCACGATATCATGAGCTCACCTGAGCGTCCCAGGGGATGTCACTCGTGCTCCAGCCAGCGCTCCCGCGGCTCCTGGCGGTTCTGCTGGCCCTGGGCAGGCGTGGCTCCTGCGGGAGCTCCGGGCCCGGGGGACATCTGACACCCACGCTGGTGGACAAGCCTAAAACTGATCCTCCAGACCCTGGGTTCAGGAACTGTGATGCTTAACATCAACAACTTATTTCTGTCACAAACTGCGTTATCTGAGGGGTTGTTCACGAGCACCAAGAGTTAACAGGTCAGTCCATCTCAGATGGTGCTGGTTAAGGACATGAACACAGTGCTCTAAGTCTTGTCTGCACTGACAGGTTTAAAAATCATTTCAGAAGAAGTTAGAGAGCAAAAATAAAATAAAACTTCCTTTCCAAAATTAATATTTGAAAAAATGGTATTGGTTTCTCACTAGCAGCCATATTGTCAGAGTCACTCCAGTGCTTTTCTTTGTAAGAGGACACAAGGTACCCAACCCAGATCCCACTGAAAAGTGCAATCATTCCTTTGAACTTTTATCTTAAAAGACAGTATTTTACAGTCTGAGAAGGGCAGTTTCCTCCATCTAAAAACTGGAGAAAGAAGAGCTTTGCACTGACTCCAGCATGGTCCTGGTCAGATTTTCCGCTGGGATTCTGATACAGCCTTGTTGTAGTAACCAGGAGAATCCTGCCATTATTTCTAGGAATGAAGTAATTTTTAAATGGTGAAATTGTGCATAATTTCAATTGTTCTTAGGGAGAATACTCAAAACTGTCTCTTTTGATGTTTTGTTCACAGAAACAGACACGTGATGCAAGTTCATATATACAATGAATGGATTTGGGACAAGTGTTTGAAGATTTCTTGCAACTAATTGCTCACAAATGATTTACAGCAAGAGTTACTTCCAGAATGGTTCCTGCACATGTGTTTGGAAGAAAAGATATTCAAGAAAACCAATCTGCTTGTGGACAAATAATGAAAAGAGAAAAAGGAAAAATTCCTCTAACAAATATGAAACTGCAAATTATTCACTCAGCTCAGTTGGCAACAACCAATTTTTGTGGTAGTAGGAGCTCATGGAGTAGGAGGTAACTGTGTGAAGAATGATTGATTTGGTATCTTATATTGCAATTCTGGAAGGGGTTCAACATCTAATTTAAAAGCCATCTCCCTCCTTTTACCCAGTAAAGAAAACAAAATGATAGTTGATGTCTGTGAGCTGTTTTGGGCAGATAGGATCTATTCTGTGTCCTCTGGACACTGACAATGGCTGGCTCATAAGAAAGAGCAGTTATTTATTAGAAAATATCTCCCTTGCCAGGAAAAAAACAAACAAAACCTGCCTAAGGAAGGATATTGCCATCACAATCCTCCTTGCATCTTCCCAGGAGGGACATGGAATGGGTCTGAACTCGGTGCATCTCCGAGCCGTGGAGCCTTGCGTGAGCTGCACCTCCACCAGCCCATCTCTCAGTACAGAGTAACTCAACACACTGATTTACCTCCCTCTTGGAAGAACACAAAGCACGTTTGGGACATCTCTCAGCTAAAGCCACCTTCTGTCTGTCCTTCCCCACTCCCTTTGGGTGAGAGGCTCTGGGATGCTGCAGTGGGATGCCAGCAGGGTTGTCTCCTTCTCCAAACAAAGTGACTGTAGCATGCTCTGTTTATGCCTGTGGAGTGGTAGATGAGAGATTAGCATTCACCTCTTGTTAGCTCCTTACACGTGTATCCTTGACTGAATATCTAATTCCTGATTCCATTCCCCAGCAGGCACATGCTCTCCTTCCAAGGCATGGCAGATGCGAGGGAGTCCGCTCCATCCCTCCTGCTTTACTTCACAAAAACCTTAAAATGCTAGAGCCATAAATAGGCATTATAGCACAATCTTTGGCTGAATGATCTCCAGCATTACTGCAGATCTTAGTCATAGTGAAAGCTTTTACAAGCTACTTTGAGCTAATGGCAAAATAGTTTTCATTTAAAGCAGTGATGTGTTCCTTCCCACAAATGCTAATTGCCATCATTCTGTTGTAAGTTTGGAGCTTAGTTACACGGAGCTCGAGTTAGCTTGTTACAACTTAACACTCACCATTGACCAGAGATTAATTTTCCCATTTCTGTGGCTTTAGAGAGAAAGATACCAGGACTGATACACTTCCATGTTCAGCAGTGGGAAAAAGGTGCTTTTCTGCAGGAGTATTCTGGGCAGCCTCCTCAACAGCAGAAGGGGATGCTCAGGAGCCATCTCAGCAGCCCACGAGGATGCAGGATGAGGGTATCTGCATCCAGCAGAGCTGTGCCAGAACCACCTTGACTTCCTGCTTCTTATACCTGTCCTTCCATGCTGCAAATCCATGTCAGAGTCAGGACTGCATGAAACATCTGTGGAGGGCAATGCCAGCCCACCCCTGGTGCGTGTCCTACCCACCGCTGGTGCCTCAGCAGGCCTTTCTGCAGCACCTGCCTCCCTGGGGCGGGAGCTGGGGCACACAGCAGCTCATCACCTCATTGTCAGAGCACAGCTGAGATGCTGCTGCACTAACTTCAACAATTTCACTGCAGAAGAGCTTTAATTCTGACTATTAGAAGAATATAGACAGATTCCTCCACCTGCTTCAGTCTACGAACTGCAGACACAGAGACAGGTTGTTTGATCCTGGATACAAAACCCACCACTGCCCTTTGCCTCTACCCTCCCCATTCCCTGCAATTTGGGAAAGTTTGCCTAGAAAAGGTGAGAAAACACTCAGCTGCTGCAGGTCCTCCTAAGCCCACCAGCTTTTTTTTTGTTTGTTTATTTGCTACATATGATTAACTCCACGGAGTTTCTGCCAGGCAGAATTTGCAACTCAAAGTACCCCATGAGTGTGCTGCAACACTGCCAGGAAGTAAATACCACCCCAGTCTTCATAATCACTGTTTTCCCAAAGAACAGGTACAGCAGACAGGCTATTTCAGGCTATAAATGGAAATCAGAACAGGAGATTTTCTTTGCCTGCTCGTTCTTCTCCTGGGAATTTTAGTCCTTTCCTCTGTGCACATGCTTTGCTTGTTGGTGGCAGCATGCTGGTAACGTGGGTCTCTCAGAGCATCAGTCACTGGAGCCCGTTCGGAAGCACTGAAATGCCAGTGAACGTGCGAGATCATTCCCCCTGGGACCAGCAGGTTGTTTGTTGATACAAAATCACAGATCAAAACCAGATCGGGATAGCCTGATGTACTCCGTGATTCCAGTGACAGCTGATTCAAAGTTCAGGTTTGCAAAGTAAGTAGAGGTATTTCCCAGCTACCTGCACCTCCCTTTCCAACAGTGGTGATGCATTTGCACCTCTCAGTTTTGCAGATTGCCTCCTGGGGAGCTCCAAGCCCAGTGCTGAACGCAGGCACTCTGCCTGCACTCCTGCCAACAGCAGGGATGGCTGGCCTTGCCTTCAGCTTACAGCACAGGCACTGTCACCTAAATCATCCACATCAGGCGGATCTAATGCTAGATCTTGGCATGGCCTCTAAATCTGAGAAGTTCCAATTATCATTCTTCTATCATCAATTCTTCTATCAGCACGCGGTGTATTCTTCATGTATTATGCATTTTTTTTTCTGTAAAAAGATTTGCATTATTAGGAATTCAAGAGATTAGGTTTTGCTACAGCAGATCTCAGAACTTGAGAACAAATCCTTAGCATCCCATGCACTTTTCTGTTGCCCCTAATGGTAATGAGAAGCATTTTCTGGGCTAAGAAATACCCTCAGTATTTCATGACAGGGTGACACTAGGCCTGTATCCCCTTGTTTGATTAAATGCTAATCACAGCTATCCTTTGACCCGCTGAGTAGCCAGTTGTTTGTTTCAGTCCATTTCAGGAGTAGTACTACTGAGAAGCACTCTCCTCATGCATATAGAAATCAAAAACCCATTTAACCTTGGAAAAACATGATTCATGCTATTTTCTTCACTGAAGGAAAAGGAGTGGGCTTTTTTGGGTACAAACCTATTCAGTGAGAGATATCTTAGTCAACAGGGGTCAGCTCTGGCACTGAGAGAAGACAAAAGGCTTTCGAGAATATGTGAAAAAGCAGATGGTATTAATGAAATTAATAGAAACCATTCTTTGTGTTTTACCCAGGCATCGAGTGTGACACTCCTGACGTCCCCCATTGCTGTCACAGTCATACTGTATTCACAGCACCACCAGGTACCTGATTCCACTGCTGATCCCACGGGCTATCAGGGAGACCTTGCATCAGGGGATGAAGGAAAAGCAGCTTTTCTCAGCATAGGTACCACGACCAGGGGGCAGAACCCCCCCTGCCTGAACAGGGCTCAAACCTGCACAAGAAGTGTGGGCTCATCTACCTGCCAGGCTCCTCCTGCTGGAGCTGTGCTGCCTGAACCAGGAGTCCTCTGGTTTTGTTATTAATGTGTGCTCACGTCGCCCAGCAGGCGCTCCCGAGCCTGGTGCTGTGCAGGCACACGGAACAGGTCATCCCCGTCCAGAACACCCGCACTGCTGCGCCGTGATCTTCATCTCCTGCGTTCAACCAGGTTATTTTTCACCACTTAACCTAAAAGGGCTCAGAAGAAAGCTCTGTCTTTGGTTTAAATAATTAATGACTTTGACCTGGATATTCTGAGAGGCCCTACTAATCTCAGCCTTTACAGCAGTTTCTAAAATAAAATAAAAACAGCAGAATAAGATGGAATAACATAACATAAAATTAAATGAAATAAAATGGATTAGTGTAAGTCCGCATGAGTTTTATGACCAAGCTCTTCTACCACATTCAGAGCTCCCACTCGGGATCAGGCCTGCTGCCTCCCCATCCTGGTCGCTCTGTGCCCAGGGCAATGGCGAGACAGCAGTTTGTTTCAGCTGAGAATTTGATGCCAGGCTATTTTGGGACTGAGTGAAACTTGTCCTCCATAATTACTTTATAATCAGCGAAGTGCTCTTTCTAGAGCAGCCTGATGTGATACAAAACATGCTTGAAATATTCTGGGCTTGTACTGTGCACCAGCAGGAAAGGACAATGGCTGGAGAGTGCAGGGTGTTCGCTGGAGAGGCCACTGAAGCACCGTGGCTGTGACAGAAGGGGCACAAACGAACCATTGAACGCACCCTGGGGCTGCCAGCGGGACAGGGGAAATCCCGAGGAGAGCTGAGAGACTCCTCTAGTGCTGCGTGGGATGTTATTACATACGTGCACCTTAACACGTGAAATACCAGCCCGTCATTCCATTTCTGCGTGCAGAGAGGGAAAATGGATCATTCACGGGGATGCCACTGGTGTGCCCGCGCCGCTGCCAGCGCGTCCCAGCGCCCCGGCAGGAGAGAGCCCCTGTGTGCCCGGGCACCGAGCGGGACAGCGCCCCGGGGTGTCACCTGCACCGAGCGGGACAGCGCCCCGGGGTGTCACCTGAAAACGAGCACATGGTGTCACCTGACAGTGATCATGTGGTGTCACCTGACACCGAGCACACGCCCCGCGGTGTCACCTGACACTGAGTACCTGCTGTCACCTGATACCGAGCACGTACCTGGCACCGAGCGGGTGTCCCGCCCTGTCACCTGATGCCGAGCACGCGGTGTCACCTGATGCCGAGCACGCGGTGTCACCTGATGCCGAGCACGTGCCCCGCGGTGTCACCTGACAGGGAACACGCGGTGCCCCCGGCGCCGAGCGGTGTCGCAGCCGCTCCCCCAGGCGCAGGTGAGGACATCCCCGTGCACTCACACCCCTGCGCCCCGCGGTGTCCCTGCGCCCAGCCCATGTCCGCGGTGTCCCCAATGCCCAGCCCATGTCCCGCGGTGTCCCCGATGCCCAGCCCGTGCCCCGCGGTGTCCCCGACGCCCAGCCCGTGCCCGCGGTGTCCCCAATGCCCAGCCCGTGTCCCCGGTGTCCCCAATGCCTGTGTCCCGCGGTGTCCCTGCGCCCAGCCGTGCCCGCGGTGTCCCCGATGCTCAGCCCGTGTCCCGCGGTGTCGCAGCCGCAGATCGGGACATGGCCATGCAGTCACACACCCGCGCCCCGCAGGAGGAGCGCCGGGCTCTGCTGAGAGGATCCGCACAGACCCCGGGAAGGGGAGCGGGACGGGTTTTTATCCTCTCGTTACTGTCACCTGCCTTCTGATTGCCAGCCTGCGTTAACTCAAGACTAATTGATCCCCTTTAAAGGGGATCTGTCCCTGTGCCCAGACAGGTCTGCAGTGTGCTAACACACAGCATTCTCAGCTGCTTGTCAAGGTTGGTTATTTTGTGCCCTCAGTGAAGGTGGTCGGGTCCCAGGGCCCGAGTCCCGGGCGGTGAATGCACAAAGCCCCACGCTGGCAGCATCCCCAGCATCCCCAGCAGCAGAGTCACTGTCACCTCCCTTTGCAAAACTCTCTCTGCCACTTTCCTACAGTATTACTACTTTAAAAAAAAAGTCTATCCCGGCAGATTTTGTCTGGCAAACAGCAGAGCTTTTGGGAGCATTTCCTTCAGTTTTGCTTGGTTTTACCTCGCACAGGAGCTGAGCAGTGCTCAGGAGACCGGGAGGGGACACCGGAGCTCCCATCCCTGTCCTGACCGAGGCCGGCGCTGCCGCCTCACGCAGGATGGGGTTCCTGCATCGCCCCCGGGGCTCACACTGAGCAGAGCCTCTGCTTATTAAGTTTTAATAAAAGATGAGCCTGTGTGGCACTGCGCAGCCGACCTTCTCCTGGCTGCAGCTGGTGCCAGCGGGGCTGTCCCTCTCCTTCCTCCCCGTGCTGGGGCAGGAGCCAGGAGCTCTGCTCAGATCCTCCCCCAGCCGTTTTGCCACCATTTTTTTTCACCCAGCAATGCATAAACTCAGAAACTAAACAGAGTGACTGGGTTCCTGCCCCGGGTAAAGCAGTGATCAGGAATGCAGCACGGCTGCAGCACGCTGGCCCTCAGCCTCATCTCAGCAGCTCAAAGGACGTTTCCAGAGACCTTTTCAATTTTGCAAGGAGGTTTCTGGGAAATTAAATAATCAGTGAACTTTGCTTGGTTTTAAGTACAAAACTCCACCAAGGAGGTGAAACAGAGTCGGACTGGATGTTTCGGGGGACAGCAGGAATCAATCGGGTCTATCTGATCCCGCGTGTTAGAAAAACAAGGCGTGGGGAACAGGCTGCTGCTTTCAGTTGACTTAATTAGTTTATACACTGAAACTATGAATAAAGGGGCTGTGCAGTGCTTTGGCTTCAGTAGTAACCCCGCAGCCATGACAACAGCGAGGCATTGCTGATCACCATGACAAAGAACCGAGGGCTGCTGCCACAGAAAGCTGCTCTGGCCCATCAGGAATTCCGTGTGCGTGGAAAAACCCACCCTGAAAACCCACCCTGCCACTGCTGTACTCAACGCTCCAGTTCTAGTCCTCTGCAGAAATCAGTATTTGGGAGCAGGTTTGGGCAGCTCACACGTGTCCATCTCGTTTCATGAACTGCTGGTAACAGCAATATCTTGTGAAGCCAGGATGTAGCACAGAGGTTTCTTTAAAAACAGAGATTGGAATAGTTACAGGCCAGTTACAGAGTGCTGTGCCCCTGCCTGCCCCAGGCTCCCAGCCTGGCCTGGACAAATAAAAGTCTCCAAGTGCTGAACTCAACAAGATGTGTGTCCCTTTACTTGTCTTTGCTCATCAGTAAACAGAAATATTTTTCTTTCTGCATTGCTACTTGGCAGCTTCCTCGTATCAACTCTCAGTGTTGAATAAATACAAAATAAATACAGAAATACGCTCCTGGAATCCCACTGCAGGAGCAAGTGGGACACTGCCAGAGATTTTCGGGGTGTTCATCACTTTACACGTGAGAGCAAATGCCCAGGGGAGGGTGTGGGGAGGAGGGGTCTTCTCCAGACACCTTCTCCCATCCCCGCATCACCAGCCAGCGCTGGGCACCGCACAGAAGGTTCATTCTGCCACCAATAGGCAGCACAGCAGTGCAGAGCTCCCCTGACGCCAGCTTACGGGGTTTGTAAAAAAACCAATGATTCAACAAGGGTAACAAACTCGGGTTACCTTCCAGTGTGCCCCCAAACGAAAGGTTTAGGGCTGCAAAGCCCTGTGGAGTCCCCACACCACCCCTCTCCCGGAGCACACAGAGCCCAGCAGCTCCCGTGCCAGCAGCAGCTGTTCAGGATGATGTTGCTCTGTCTGACGTGTGTAACTGGCTCCACATGTCCGTGACTGTGTTACAAACCCCTGGAATCCTTGTCAAACATCCAGCGGCCTCAGACATCTCCACGCGCCCCACGTGTCAAATCAGTCCCTCACCAAATTTATTCCTTCTTTTACTTTCCAGACACTCTCCTGCTCAGACCACTAAAGCAGTGAGAGACTGCACAGAAAACAAACCATTTAAACAGTCTAAAGAAACTGTGCAAATCCAGAGGGGATTTGAAACCTTTCCAATCTTCCCCACCCTCAGAATCAGCAGCCACCCAAACACATCACTGCTCCAGCAGCCCCTGAACTGCAGGGAACTAAGCTGTGCTTTCAACATTCGCAGGGATTTGCTTTCATTGCCACAATTTTTTTTTTTTTTGTCAGATTAAAATGTTTTTCTTTCCAGACACACATTTTCTAATGTATCAAGTGATTTTACTTACTACTTCAATAATAACACAAATTCTGTTCTGTGGGGAAGAAAAGTAGAATTCTTCCATAAACTTTCACGCTATTTGTAATGCTTCTTGACCAAAAGAATCCCTTTCCCCCCATAATTTCCTCCATTCTTCCCTTTGCCAGCTGCCACAAACCCTGAGCACTCACGTCCCTGCTTCAGGGGGAGGCTGGGATGAACATTGGGACTACAGAATCCCAGAATGGCTTGGGTGGAAGGGACTTTGCAGCCATCCAGTGCCACCCCTGCCATGGCAGGGACACCTCCCACTGTCCCAGGCTGCTCCCAGCCCCAATGTCCAGCCTGGCCTTGGGCACTGCCAGGGATCCAGGGGCAGCCACAGCTGCTCTGGGCACCCTGTGCCAGGGCCTCAAACCCTCACAGGGAACAATTCCTTCCTCCTATCTAATCTAAATCTCTCGTTTTTCAGTTTACACCCGTTCCCCTCACAGAACCATGGGATGAATTAAGAGGATCCCACTCAGTGGTTCATCCCAGAGGAGCTCAGGGACCCTCAGCAGCTCCAGACTGTGGGGCAAGCAGCAAACGCCGGGGTACCCTCCCGGGGGATCAGCCCTCCAGAGGAGAGATTCTCCAACGCCAGGTGGGCTGGGCAGGCGTGGGGAGCAGCCTCCAGCCAGGGCTTGCTGCAGCTTCCACTCCTGAGCTCTAGTCCTGATACTAATCCTTATTTCTAATCTGAATATTAATCGAATATCTATAAAATGCTTATCTGGAGTCGGAGGGCCCTTGGTTCCCTGTGACTGTGGAGGAGCTCAGGGGTCTGTAGGAGCAGTCAAGAGGTTCAGAACAACCAATGAAGGAAGTCCTGGATCCCAGGAGACCCTGCAAGGGATTTTCCTGGAGAAAAGCATCTTTTAAACCTGGGAATAGAAACCTCAGGTGAGGGCGCAGAGCTTTGGCTCTGTGATCACTGGAACCGTGGCTCAGCCCTGGAGAAGCAGGTGGGGGATGTGACACCCCTGTCCCCAACTCAGCACGGGCAGGTGGGGCCGGAGCTGTCCCCACAGCCACGGGACAGGGAATGACCCCAGGAGAACAGAAAGAGAGAGACCCCGCTCGCCTGGACCCCCTGTGCCACCCGCCGGGGACAGGACAGGGGTTTGGTCCCTCCTGCGGGCAGGGGACCCCAAGGCCAGCAGGGCTTCAGCCTTCACCACTTACCCGGTCCCTGCTCCTGTGCCGCTGATCCATCCCATTTCCTCACAACAGGGCAGGGCGGGAGGCACCCCAGAGAAGCAGAAAATTAATATAAATATGGGTATTTTTGCCCTGGGGCTTCAAAACTCTGAATTAACCAAGTGTTTGAATGGTTTGGAGCTTTCCGTGGACCTCCGCCTGCACTCTCCTCACCCCCTGGTGGACAGGAGGGGTCGAGGTGGAAAGGAAATAGGGAACAACAGCATCAAAATAAGATTTATTATTTAGAACCAAGGTTTGGAAGAGACAGACATGGCAGATAACAACGAAAAAGAACGCCAGGCTCCAGCTGGAGGGAGGGTGGTACCAAGAGGCTGACGGGCAGGTGGGAGTTCCTACGGCTCTGGTATCAAAAACAAGAGTGCGAGGTGAGAACAACCTGGGCTGGGAAGGCAGGAGGAGCGAGGGAGGCCCCGGGGTGCAGCCTGTGGGGCCCGGGTGTGACAGCAGGAGCAGAATTTTCCCACTCCCGAGGACAGCACTGACCCAGCTCCCTAAAAACCAGGTGAGGAGTCCTTGGATAAATGATTGCTCGTGAGATTATTGCTACGAACGACTCTGTCCATCCCCTCAGCCCAGAAGACAGCTGAAACCCAGTGAGCCCAGAGAAAGAAACCCCCACTGCAGCCGTTTAGATCATTGAAGGCACTTTAGAGTCTTAAAAATGGCTCCAATTACTCACTCATCTGTGGAAGGATTTCAGTCTTACATTTAAAATCAGCAGTGGCTCGAGACTGTATTTAAGTCTGGCAAGAAAATGTGGCCGGTCTATGAGAAAAAGAGAAGGTAAAAAGGGAAGTGACAAGCAGACTCATTCTCCAGTGCAGGATCCGGAGGGTTTTTTACTTGATTTAAGTGGATTTAAAATAGAATCTCATCTTTAAAAAAGGACAGTGAGAAATTTAAATGGAACTGCATCTTATCTTTCTTGTATGCGTGCCTAGTTTATCGCTTGGAAAACTGCTTAAATGACAATTAACTGTGTGAAACAAAAAGCATTTGAAGGAGTGCCTCCTCCTCTTCCTCCTCCTCCCTCTTCTCCATCTGCTGCTCATGGAAACCTGGCTCACAACAGAAGGGAACAATTTGGAACAAAATCCTTTTCCCCCAAAATAATTCTCCTTTATTTTTTATTGCATAACATTTTTGTATTTCCAACTATAAATAAAAAAAATGATTAGAAAGAAGTTACAAAATTGCGTTGAATGGACCAGAACGGCACAGAACTCCTCACACAAGACAAATCATTTCCCATCTTCCTCTTCCTCCTCCTTAGCCGCGGCGGGGCCTCGCGCTTGGCACCGGAGCTGTGGGGGCCACGTGTCGGTCGCTGATGGTCTCGTTTTCAGAATCTAGAAGAAAAAGATCCACACATGGATTTCACATCTGGGAAAAGCCAAAGCAAACCCCAAAGGGCCACGTGAGCTTGTGACCCCACGCGTGTGGGAGGTGCTGCTGCCAGAACACGCTCCCGGTGCCACGAGGGAACAGAGCCAGAGAAGGGCTGTGCTCAGAGCCCAGGTGTGCCACCAGGTGTGCCACCAGGTGTGCCACCACAGCCCAGCACCTCACAGGGTCCTCAGAGCGGAGCTCTGGGTCCCGTGGGGCAGAGCCAGCTCTGGAGGCAGGGAGGGAAGGAGCCAGCGGAGACCCCAGCGCTCGGCTCGGTTCATGGGGAGCCGGCAGCAGTGGAGCTCTGGGTCCCATGGGGAAGGAGCCAGCAGAGACCCCAGCACTCGGCTCGGTTTAGGGGAGCCGGCAGCAGCAGAGCTCTGGGTCCCACGGGGAAGGAGCCAGCAGAGACCCCAGCGCTCGGCTCGGTTCATGGGGAGCCGGCAGCAGTGGAGCTCTGGGTCCCATGGGGAAGGAGCCAGCAGAGACCCCAGCGCTCGGCTCGGTTTAGGGGGAGCTGGCGGCCAAGGAGGAGGGGAGGTGGCTGGGACGCCTGTGCAGGTGTCAGGGATGGTGGGGCTGCAGGGCAGGGGTGGCCCCAGCTCCCCTCGCCTGCAGGCTTGGCTCCCTTGTCTGACGGAAACGAAGCCAAGCTCCGGAGCAGAGCCACAGAAGGGCTTGGGAGGAGAGCCCCTTGCAGCTGAGCCACAGAGATGCCACGGCCCCCCCGGGCAGGGTGGGACCCATCGCCCGCCCCAGGAGCAGAGCCAGGGCACGGTGCTGGCACAGACACGAAGGGCACAGCAGAGGCAGGAGCAGGGTCAAAGGCAAGGGAGGGCCGAGAGCAGCCCATCACTGCAGCAGCAGCAGCACAGGTGTCACCTCGTGTCCCCACAGCAACGCCCACCGCATGCACCGGCCGTGCTGGGGACGCCGTGCAGCCCGGGCAGTGCTCCACAGACAGGCACATGCACTCTGCCCTGGAGGGGCAGCCACACGCAGCTCTGGCCGAGCAGAGGGTGCACTCAGAGCACATGCAGGGAGCCCCTGGAGCAGCAGCGAGGGCGGGGGACACGGAGGGACAGCGCACGCTGCGGACACCGCCTGGGTCCGGCACAGCTCCTGCTGGCTCTCTGTGGTTTGGGCTCTGTGTTTGTCAAACACAGCCCCAACCTTCTCCCTCCTGCATTCCCTGCTCTGCCACTTCATGGAAGAACTGACAGCTAAGGGAAGGAAGATCACGCCTTGCTCTTCATTCCTCCCCGAGCTTCTGATCTGTGCCAGTTCTGAAGATCCACCTGGATCCACCCCAACACCTGCTTACCACGGATAACGGCATTTGGAGTTTCATCCAGGAAAAGAGGACAAAATTAACCATCTCCAGGTAACTGGGGAAAAACCTCTGGCAGCAGTGGGTCAGCCACGACGCCAGAGCAGAGGCAGCTCCCCGGGCTCTGGGCTCCTCAAACAAACCCTGCAGGTGCTCAGCCACAGGCACCCTCCCCGCAGTGAGCCCGAGCTCTGCCTCCCCGGCTGAGCGGGCAGCAGCGCCGGAGAGCTCGGCTGCCCCCGGGTTTGCTCGGGGACACGCAGAACCGTGTCACACCCTGCAGCTGCTGCCCGATGCTGACAAAGATACCAGATTCAGTCTGCCTTGTCTGATAAACAAACCAGAAATGCTGAGGAAGTTTTTACCTTATTTACAAAGTCGTTGAAAAAACAACACAAGAGTAAATACCTTCCGGGGCTATGTCAGACCTGAAGAACCCCCATGTGAAAGGGACTGGCAGCTGGTTACTTCTTTCCACATCTCCTAAGTTTTTGCAAGGCATCAGAGCCCTGAATACCTGAAAAACTGCAACAGGCACGAAGAAGTCCCCTGAAGAGTGGCAGGAGAGGCTCTCACCATGCCCATCTCTTTGAAAGCCACATTGCCATAGCTGGCATTCAAGAGGTGCCTCAATAATGAAAGGCAAAGTGCAGGGATGTGCTCCTTTCTAAGGGGAAAAAGTAATCCTAAATTTTCCCTCTGCCTTGTGACTACAACACCACGCTCAATATTCACCATGCATTCATCCTGTTGCACAAAGAAATGCATCCAAGTGCTCCTTGCTCACCAGATTCGGAAAAACCAAGAGCTTCTCACAAGGATTTCACTGTTGCAACAGACACTTTATCAAATCATGGGGCACTGTCTATGAAAGGTTCTCCACGCTGACCAAGTGAGCCCTAAAGCTTCCTGAGGCTTTGTGTGTCAGGCTGAAGGCTCCACCCATGGAGACCCCAAACTCCCCGTGACAAAACTGTTTCAAGGGAGAGATTTAATAACCAAATATAGATCCAAGCACATGCAGCAACAGCCCTGATAGCACAGAGCCACCCCGGAGAAGGGGGCAGAGAGAACCACGTCATTCCCAACAGCAGCCACCTCCGGGCCCAAGCCTGACTCCCAGCTGCATCAGGTGTCAGGGATCCCTGTGCTGACACAGCCAGCGTCAGCAGTGCAGCACATCCCAACCCCTCTGAGCGACAAATTCGTTCGTAAAGCGGAGTTTGTAACCTGACAGCTCCTAAAATCCGCCTCACCACACTGCGCTCCTGGAGCTCAGCTGCAGTAACAAAAGCAGCAGCACGGTCAGGGCAGGAGCGTCCCTGTCCTGCTGATCCACGGGATCACTCCAGAGCCAGAGGTGTTCCCCTGCCACAGGGCACCGGCACGCGTGAGTCACAACACATCAGAGCAACAAACTGGTTCATTTCTGGGGAATACAGACAGGAAAATGACTGTCAGGGATAAGGTAATAACAGAGAGCAGCACATCAGACAACTCCACTGCAGCCGAGTCTGCCCAAGCGCCAGCCAGGCATGGCCCAACACCACAGGTCACTGAAGTGCTCCTCAAGGACTCAATCCACGACAAATAACCATGGTCAGAAATAACACGCAATCACGGTTTGGCTGTTTTATAAATTCAGTCCCGTATCAGACACTCGTCCATCCGAGACAAGAGCGTGCGAGCTCCCTGTTGGACGCTCTGCAGGGAGGCTGTGCCCACGCCTCCCACAGGAACCACCCGAAATCGGGCACAGAGGAGGGCAGGCAAAGAACTGGAGAAGACAAGGGAACCTTCCTGGTACATTACACACAGTCAGGAACTGTTTCATGGGTCACTGTCTCCGAGCCAACACTTTCAGCAGCATCCAGGGAAACTCGGGGGAACCAGCGCTGGCAGCAAGGCAGAAAGCAAAGCAAGTTTTTGCCATAGTAGCTAAAATCTGATGGGTAACATCGATCTCACTCCAAAAGCCCTGAACCTTTTCCTTCATTGCAGCGTGGGGGGCAGGAGCAGGGATGACAGGGAAAGCAGTACTGAGGTCACGTAAATTTCAGAAGGGAAACGTCTGATTACAGCTCTCCAAAGCAAACTTCCCAGGCATGTGTGAGGACAGATGTTCTTCCTGCTCAAACACCTGCAAACTGAACAAAATCAACATGGACCCACAAAGTGTCCACAGGGCTTCTCTGGAAAAATTCCAAATGTTCCCAGACCTCACAGCAATGCACTGGGATCATGAAAAACGCCTGAAGGGAAAGAGCTACCCCTGGCAAAGCTGGGTTAAACTAATGATTCAAGGTATCAGTGATTTCCTGCCACAAACACCAAACAGCACAACCTGCCACTGGAGGAAGGAGCTCATCTTGGGAACACCCTCACCCAGCACCCCGTTCCCAGCACGAGCACCTCTGTGGGAGCACTGAGGCTGCCACATCTCACCCATTCCATCCCTCGTCTGGCCTTTGAGCCCAGCTAAAGCCAAGTATTTCAGAGAAAAGCAGAAGAACAGAGCAGTGTGGAGACAGGTACGAAGTAATGGTTAAGTAATCACAGAGTCCCAGAATGGTTTGAGTTGAAGGGGACCTTAAAATTCATCTCATCCCACCCCTGCCATGGCAGGGACACCTTCCTCTGTCCCAGGCTGCTCCAAGCCCCGTCCAGCCTGACCTTGGGCACTGTCAGGGATCCAGGGGCGGCCACAGCTGCTCTGGGCAACATTTCCTCTTTAAATGAACTTTTTAAAGACTTTTTTTTTCTTTTTTAAAGGAATTTAAAAAGTATCCCCTCTTTAAAGTTGTGGAACGGAGACCAGAGTTAAACCTGCAAACAAACTGCAAGGGCCAATGCTGCATCATTCTTTTGAGTGAAATCTGTGCCAGGGAGGTTGGATCCAGATTTGCAGAAGAGCCTTAAGCCACTCCCATGTTTCTCCCTGCCCTCTCCAGTGCCCAGCTTTGCAGCCCTGTGGCAGGTGAGCAGTGCCAGCAGCAGCAGCTCCTCTCCATGTCCAGTCTCACTCCAAGCAAGCTGGGGATGCAGTGGGAAAGCAGAAGTGGTTGTGCATTAAGATACTCGGTCACCACATAAGGCAATCAGAAAGCCAAAGGAACGGCACACAGGCAAACTTCACTGCTTTCCCAGCTTCCCAAACTGAAAACTTCAAACCTTCCCACTGCTGGGTGAGTGACTTTAGGGGTTAAAACAATCTCTCAAGATTTGTATTAAATTTCTGTAACTGAAATATTGAAAATTGGGGAATCTGTGAGCTCCCTCACTGAAACCTGGTATTTAAAGCTGAGCCTCTGTGCTGCCTTCCCTCGTGTCCCTGCAGCACAGTGCTGGCTGGGACTGCTGGGTGAGGGCAGAGCTGCAGGACATGCGGGGCTGGAACCAGCAAGGCCAGGAATTCTCCAGCAGGTTTGACCCATTTGCTGCCACTGAAGCAACAGGCAGAGTCAGGACTAAAATGAATTCAGCTCTGGGATCTGTAGGGGATCTTTTTGGACACTGTTTTCATGCTCTTATGGTGCAGCATAGACCCCTCAGCTCCCTCTTACTCCTTAGCTCACCTTTTGCTCAAGAAGTTGCTCCATTTATTTAATCTCATGTCATTTGCTTAATTGCCACTGAGGTCAAAGCACCCTGTGACACAATCCTCTCAACTGAGGGCAAAAAAACACGGCTTGAAGTGAACAGCCAGAAGAGCTGTGGCCAAGAGGGCCATCAGGAAATTAAAAATCACAAGTACAACAATGCCAGCAACACACTCTGAGCTCCTGCCTGGCCCTGGTGCAAGAGGCAGGTGCACACCCACCACGGCCCTGGCAGCTGCCCCGTGCCTCTCCGCAGCCAGCGCGCCCCTGCCCGGGAGCACAGCCATGCAGCGCAAACACCGCGGGCAGGCGAGACCAGCGGGCACCCAACGCCTCCCGACGAACACAGCACAGACAGCAAAGCCACACCGAGACACAGGAGCGTCACCCCTGCGCGCCCGTCTCTCGTGCCCTCAGCCTGACCCAGCCATGGTGACTGCCAGGAGGGTGCTGGCCACAGGACCGAGCCTCCTCACACCGAAACCACGCCAGGAGCCTTCAGCGGGGCTTCCCCAGCGCTGCGCAGCTCCGGAGAGACACAGCCCACGGGCCTCCTTCCCTTCCAGCTGCCAAACCGAGCCCCTCTCGGGCACCACGGGGGAACCTCGGCTCAGCAGCAGGAACAGCACCCGGCTCCGGGCACCCCGGGCACCGCCACCCTCCCACGGGGAGCCCAGAGCTGGGGAGGCACCGCATCTGCTCCTGCTGCACAACCAGGGACAACAGTGAGTACGGAAAAAAAACTCAGGATTACCTGGAACAGCTGGGAATTGACACAGTTCTACGTTTTAGAAAAACACTGGGTTTTTCACACCATTTTCAAGCACAAAATGTTTATTTTTCGTTTTAATCTATACAATTCCTCGGGGCTTTTAGTGCCACTGACTTTGTCAGTATACAAGGGATGGACTATACAGGCAATAGCGACATAAACTGTAGGATTCAGTGCGAGCCGAAGGGAACCCGGTGTGAGAACATATTTTCCATGTTTGCTCATGAAGCATACAGACATGAATCTAAAAAAACCCAAACAAATTAAAGATACATGGTACAGAGAACAGAAATCTCTTACTGCAGTTAGTATTTTGCCCAGGCAGAAGACTCTGCATAATTGTCTATAAAATTCAATTCTAACTGAATTGATGGAATAATATATTCAAAGGGTACAAACAAAATAATTCAGACAGGTATAATGCTCGAAGTACAACCGAACTATACAATTCACAGCTTGGCAGCACAGGACATCCCTGCCCCTCAGCAGACGATTTTGGGCGCAGGGTCCTGTGCCTGTGACGCTGCCCGAAGCGCCCGGGAGGGAAGGAGACTTACCATGGGAACCAGGCCTAGTGGTTGCCTTGTGCCTTTAGGCTGAGGTGCACGTGGAGACTCTACGCACAGTAAAATGGGCAAAAAGCAACTTTCAAACGGGAGAGAGGTGTCCGTGCCACCTGGAGCGCAAACTTCGGTAAAAATAAAAATAAATAAATAAATAAATAAATAAATAGAAAAATTCCAAACAGAAGGCAATGAGACTCCAAACCTGAAGCGTCAGATATGAAAGAGAGAACAGCTTCACATTTTTGTTCTGTTTTAGCAGGAACACTGCTGGCACACCAGGGAGCAGATGTCACCCTCAGCCTCGGGGCCGAGGCAGAGCCAGAACTCGTGAGCGAGCTCTGCCCATGCGCGTCTCGAGCCACCTGGAGAAACGTTCTCCTGTGACCAGGAGCTCCACTAGAGGTCTTCACTTATGGAACATGCATGAGCTTGAAATTGAACTAAATTAAAAAAGCTGAGATGGGGAAAGGAAATGAAATCCGGTGTGCTGCTGATCCAGAGGAAAACAGCATTTGCTGCCTGTTAGAGAATTCAGTCGCCATCTACAGTGCCTTTACCCCAGGCTGGAAGGAGAATGGACAGCACTGCCTGAAGCTATTCCCCGTCCTTGTGGACACCTGCCCTGGATCGCTCTGTAAATGCTCCTAGGTTACAATGTGCACTTCACTACTCCTTGCACAAACACCAACAATTTTACGATCAGTGCATCAAACAAACGTGTCAAACAAACCTCACCTCACAATTCTTATTTCTAAAAGCTTCAGAAATGAAAATTCAACCCGTGAACAAAAACAGAAGCATTTACAGCAGAATGAAGCTGATGAGGAACGCCAACTGTAAACCTGCGATACCTTTGCAAATAAAAAGAACTTCAACTCACAAGCGGATTGTAAATAAAATACACCTTTCAAATAATTATACATCTCTTTCCAGCTGGGACTGGAAAGCTGAGATTCAAGGCACTGAACTCCTGCAGGGTTAGTACAATTTGCTAATTTTCAATTCAAGTACATCGATGTTAAGGATCGCAAGTGTGAAACAGAACACAAGGAATAAAGTGTCTTCAGCAATGGGCCAGAAGCGGGTATCGCCGCAACGACAACGGAGCCGTCGCGACGCCGCCTCACAGTGATTGCTGAGGCAGGGTATGGCTGTGCTCGGGGCCCGCCTCGTCCCTCCCACACGGATCATGGCATTTACAGAGCAAACACTCCAACGTGACGGCGTCGAAACCACCGGGACCCACGGCGGGGGCACCCACGGCAAGGCCACCCATTGACAGGGTCACCCATGGCAAGGTCACCTGTGGCAGAGTCACCCATGGCAAGGTCACCCGTGGCAGGGAGACCCCCGGCAGGGTCCCCAGGGCAAGGCACCCGCGCTAGGTCATGCGCAGCCGCGGGCCGGGCGGCCGGGCAGCCGGGCGCTGCAGCGGCACCGGGTACATCCGCAGGCAGGTCCTGCCCAGGGGCGAGAACCGCACGATGCCGGGACCTCGCACCAGCCCCGGCTGCGCCACCGGCCCCGGCCACGGCACTCCGTACACGGGCGAAGGGAAAACGGCTCCGTACGGACAGAGAGGCATCACATACGGTGTCACCGCGCCCGCGAGGGCGGGCCCCGGCACAGGCACTGGCAGGGACGGCGGAGCTCCAGGAGCTAATCCCGTGGGCACGGGGCAAGCCACCGGCACGGTGCACTTGCTCCCCAGTCCTGTCCTTACCGAATTTACCTACAAAAAGAGAAACACAAGAAGGGTCGCTATGGGGCACTGCTCATCCCGGCCCAGCGCCGGGCCCCGGGCAGCCGGGGGCACAGGCACAGGGGTGCCACGGTATCCTTGGGCCTTTCTTTTAGGTTCATTTCTTTTTTCCTTTTATATTTTTGCTGGGGGGTTGGGGTTGTCTTGGTTTGTTTTTTAGTTTTTTTTAGAGACAGACAATTTGGAAATGAATAGAAAAGGTTCATATGACTCAGAGGGGAAAGTTACCTTAATAAAACCTCATTCTTTAAGAAGGCAGGAAGCATCATTAAACAACTGAAAATGAGCACCCTCTCATGTCCAAGGGAACTCAAGTATCTGTTAACCTGTGCATAAAAGTAAACAAACTTCACTAAATGCAGCATTAACCCAAATCCCAAGCTCTTACAGCCAGCCTCAGAAGAGGTTTAAAAATTCTAGCCCTTATTTGTGTACAAAATGGTTTCATCCAGCCCTGGGGACCCGAGGGTGGCGAGAGACCTCTCACAGTGGCTCAGTGCCCAGTGGAGGCAAAACCAGGGAGGACACAGCCGGGCTGCTCTGCCTCGTGGGCTGCCAGGACCAATTCCAGCTGCTTTCCTGAAACTCCATTAGCACACACATCAATTATGCAGCTTCTGCATGTGAGGGGCAGAGAAGGAGCTCTCCTCGCTCAGTGTGGGGTGGTGGAGCGTCCCAAATGTCACTGTCCATCCTGTGTGACGCCACGGGAACTGCTGCTACCCCGAACATTTGCAGCATTTCATTACGCTTTTCATGTCACAGGATTTACAACTCCCTGCCAGGGCTCCTACCTATTCGTGGCATAAGGAAAAAAATTATTTAATGATGGGAATCTCCCATCAAAGTGATATTTCACATTCAATTGATAAAATTGGTATGAAGGTGAAATTTCAGCAGAAAAAACGAGTGTGTGTATAAGGCTGTGTAGGATCCTTACTCCACATTTCTGACTTTAATATCTCTTCTCAATTGACAATAAAGCTGGCAATGTCCCCCGGCTGTCCTGCTTTGGGGCATTAACCTCTGTTCCATGGGCAATTTTAGAAAAATACAGAACTATTTGATACCCTCCTTCACTTCCCTGTCTCCCATTCTCACCTGAAACCTGAATCTGATGGTGAATGTCAGACTGAAAGAGATGATCAGTACCATGAATTTAACACCAATAAGGTATAAAACCCCACCAAAATTAACAGAAACCAGAGATCAAGAAACAGAGGAACCAAGGATACATTTTTAAGACCTGCAGACTTCTGTGAGCTGTTATTAGATTCTTGCTTTAACATCTTGATATCAAACTTTATATTCTGCTTTGTTCCTATGGAAGTTACCCGTCCATTTGGCTGCAAATCCTGGTTGATCATGTTAGAAATCTGGGGGTACCTTTCAAAGAGGGAGGAACTTTCATCCAGTTGTGTCACAGGAGCACTGAAATGTTCCTTTTCAAGTGGTTTAATGAAGCGTGGAAATGCAGGCAGAGTCTCATCAGCAGTAATTTGAAATGCAGTAGGAAATATTAGAAAGAACTGAGGTCAAACTGCCTGAGTGATTTCTCTTTGTGATCTTTGTGAAAATATGATGAAACAATAATTTTTACAGGTAATTTTGGTTAGCATTAGTGAAGGAATAAGCTTAGGAGCGTGAGCTGCCCTCTGTGCAAAGAACACTGCATACTGTGTACTCAGAGACACTTTGGAGATGCCTGGGAATGAAGGGCTTGCCAAAAATGTTTTCTATTCTCCATACTTGGGCAGCTCCATGGGTTTTAAAGGAAAACATTACCCCCAAAAAGCCTGAACGTGTTCCCAGCCCTCAGTGAGGCTGCTCCTGAGGACACACAGGTCTGTGCCGCCGGGTGACGTGGAACTGGCAGAAGGAATCTCGAGCACAAAGAGGTGACTCAGGAAAGTGAGTCCTGCAACTGCCCTGCATATCCATAACAGTGGGTGAATGGCAAGAGAAAAGTTTAAAGTAAAAAATGTATTTTTCTATTTAAATGTGTAATTAATATTTTATATCTTTTTTTAACTGTTTATGTACTTTTCATCGTGGGACAACTCCCTTCACCCCTACTCCTGTATGAAAACCCTCCAGGGAGGCATTTCTCCTTACAATAACCCCAGGGACAAGACAGAAGTGAAAGGACAAATCCTGCCACCCCCAGCCCCTCATGTTTGACCATCACATGGGACCGACAACAGCTTTTCCCAAAACCAAGCCCCTGTGAGACAACCCACCCTGACAGCGCCGTCCTAGTTTGTTCCAGTTAAAAAAAAAAAAAACACAAAAGGCGTACGAATCACCTTGTTTCCTACTTATCCAGCCTTTATTTCCAACATAAAACCTTATTATAACCTACTCTGATGGGCTGGAAATCTGCTTAGTGCTCCTTATTCTTTTCTTGCAAAGACATTTTTGGTCAAAAGAGGCAACAAAAGACGGTGTTACCAGATGAACTGATGAAGTACAGCCTGAGCTGCAGATTCTCTCTCTTGGAAAGCTATTTTTTCCATCCTTTATGTGATTTCCCAAGTTCTTTTTGTCTTTCCAGTTGTCTCAGCTGTGACTCAGCACAGGTGTAACATCTCCCCATGGAGTTCATCCCTGCAGCCGCTGACACACAGGCCACTTGTCCGGCTGTCCATACTCTGAGTCCTCTCACGCTGCTCCTTTCCTCCTCTTTTGGCCATTTCTCCCCAACACCATGCAGCCCTCTTCTCCCTCAACCTCAGTTTCCCCTTCAGGGTGAATTTAAAAGGTACAAACAGCAGAATGATGCTTCACTCCCAAACCAACCCTTGTCAAAGTCTTCTGTGTCACACCTACTGCCCTGGTTTCTGCCACCTGCAGCATCCTGTGCCACCTGCATGGCCAGAACACTCAACAGAAACTCCACCAGGAATGTTTGCCCTCTGCCCTGGCATCTCCGCTGCAGCCACCACGGTCCTCAGGGGGACTTCGTGCCCCAAACCTCCCCAGGTCTCGCGCACCCCAGGGCCCCAACTGCTGCCTCTCCTCCAAGCAAAAGGAAGGACATGAAATGAGAGCAGGGAATCCCAGCCTCTCCATGCTCCTGGGAAATCACCTCCAAAACCCCTCAGTCAGCTCTGCTGATTCCCCTGACCAACTGCCATGGCTGAGAACGACACGAACCCTCCAAGATCAGTGTGCTGAGACAGGGACCCTCCTGCTGCTCTCACAGTGACCCTCTGCCTTCTCCACAGGCTGTGACACGCCGAGACTGCAGGAGGTAACATCAACCCTAAACTGAGAGTAAAAGGTGATTTAAATAAGTAAAATAACCACTTGTTTCTCCAGAGATACAGGTGAGCAAAACATCCACACCAAATACTTCAAACTGCTGCAGGGGCTCAGGGGAAAGACACCAAATGCTGCAAAAAGCACATCAAAAGAAAGTAAGAAGTGACTTAACAGAATAAAATCCGTGCCCTCACCACCACTTTATGGAAATTTTCAATTTGGGATTACTAGCACCAACTTTGACTTGTTTTATGAGAACTATTAGGGTGTTAAGCAGACATTGCTTACTCCAGAGCTGATTAAAACACTACTGTGTAAAAGGATTTTTCACTTACTCAGGAACCAGCAGGTACCAAAGCAGAGGCACTGCTGCAGCTCCTGCTTCGGTACATTTCACCTCAGCAACAACTACAGAGCTACTGCTGCTACAAGATTTTCTGCTTCTATGTGCCCAGGAGGCAATGGTTTGCTATCCAGATCGAGTTCTCTTGCTTTTAAGGGATTACAAAACAACTCCTCCCTGTTATTTCCTCTATTTTGGCTCAATTTGCAGTATTCCAAGAAAATGAACCCAGCAAAAATTATTAGTCAAAGAATCTCCAGCTGTGAGAAGCTGTGAGAAGGAAGAGGTCTGGGAAGCCAGAGCAGGGTGGGCCAGAAGGGCCAGCTGGGATCCTGGCAGTGCTCACTCCTCTGTGCGACCCCTCGGCCCCGAGCGCAGACAGAGGCACCTCGCCCTGGCCTTGTCCCGCTGCTCAGAGGGGAAGGGACGAGCGGGGCTTTCCCTCTTTGTTGGGGGATACTCTGACAGCATTTCTGAGGATCCTATTGCCCAGATTCCCAGTACAGCAAGCAAGGGTCAGCACAGCCCCAGCTGCCCCTCTCAGCACAGGACTCACTCCAATTCCACCCAAACCACAGCTCACAACCACTGAGCCACCAGCCCCTGTGCTAAGGAAGCTCAATATTAAACATCAAAAAGAAAACTTTAGTAAAAGTTGACACTGAAGTGGAGCAACAGATAGTAACGATATGAGTATTGCTGTGTATCGCTGTTAATAAGCAGTTTGGAATTTAAAAATATATATTTTTATATATATTGCTGCCCATATATCCCTTAAGATTATTCCAAAGGATAATTTAAAAAAAAAGATTTAGTACTGAATGAAAAGAGCTGGACATTTATAGAAAGCATTTATCTGGAGTAATTTTAGTCTATGTCCTCCTCCACATCTGAGTTCTGCAAAGGCTGTCAGACACATAGCAAAAGGTATGTCCTTCAAGGAGGGCCACTTACTCCACATGTCTCATTCTGCGTTTGCATGGGGTTAGCCTTTGGCTCCATGTCTTGCCTTTTTTGGTTCTGCTTCAGTTGGTTTAAAGAAGGTTTTGTCTGTGCAGCTCCAACAGTTTTGCTCGTCCACTGGTCCACCAGCTTGTGCAGGTCGTCTGTGAACGTCCCTTTCTTGTTGTTGCTGTTGTTGGCCTGAACCTGCAGCGTCGACTGCGGGAGGGGCTCAGGACACGTCACCAGGCTGTTGGTCGAGGATCCTGGGAAACCACACAGAGAGCTGAGATGGTGTCTCTGCCTCAGCTCTGCAGCTCAAACCCCCTCTCACCCCCTGCCACTCGAATGGTGGCATTTCGGACCTCCAGCCCTCCCCTCCTGGCTGCAGAACTCCTTTGCTTAAAGAAATGGTCCAAGTCCAATGGGTTTGCATTTCCTACCGCATCGTGTTACCTCGCGCTAACCTGCCTGGGGGGAAACAAGGACAGGGAGTGACGCCAGGAATGCAGCCCAGCAGTGCTGACATCCCAGGCACACAGCATCTCCTCAGAGACCTCGGCAGAAAGTGGGAGGTGGGATGGATTCTGACACTGCAAGCATTTAAAAAAGGCATTTACCGTTTATTTTACTTGCATAAGTTTAATGTCATCCTGGAAAAATGTCATTGTCATAGAGGCTACAGGCAGGGCTGGTTCCTGTGCCTCAGGGGCTCTGGGAGCCACCACCTCTCCTGATGATGCCAGCACCATTTACATGGCTATTTGCGTATTTTTGGGAAAAAAACCCCATCAGGACCATGAAAGTATAGAACAGAGAGGAGGGAGGATGCAGTGGGCAGGGTGACTGCCTGAGACAAAGACAGAGAACTTTTGGTATAGATAAAAGCAGTCAGGCAGAGTATTGACAGAGATTTAATTTTCTATATTCACTTCTTTCTGGAAGAGCTAGTAAAAAAAAATTCTGTCCTTTTTCTGCATTAGTGACTACAAGTCTGACACAGCAAACTCAGCAGGGGACTGCAACTGGAGTCTGAATCTGATCTAAGCAGAAAACTTCTCAGCTAACATATCTGAGATAGCTGAAGATTGGAAATACAGACCATCTCTCCAAGCAAAAAGTTCACAGAACTGTAGTAAAATTATTATATAAGCAAACATGAACACTGAGTCTTTTCTCTGTTAATCAGTTACCAGCCAAAGAAACCGAGTACACTAATTAGTCCTATAGTTATATAAAATACATTAATAACCTTTAAATGATCATGCATTCAACCTGCAACATCACTTCTAGTGAATACTGCTCAATTCCTTTTCCTTTACTCGGGGTAAAAGTGAGAAAAGTAAGGACTTTGAGAGGAAAGCTCTTCAATTGGTGTTTACATTTCATGCAGCTCGAGGGGGCTGGGATGGTTTTAAGCTCTCAATTCCTCCAGCAGAGAACTGCAGTCATATAAAGGTGTGTATTTCAGAGACAGACACTGGACCCAGTTTCCTGGCCGCATGCGTGCACGGTCTCACACACAGAACACCACGACTCCCCTGCGGCATGCGAGGTTCCCAAGACACCACAGCACATGCATTAGTCTCAAAGTACCACGATTTAAACAGTCTACTTTCATGTAAGTGCATCAGCTCTAGTCATTAAACAACTAGCTTTTAGTAAAAAATAATAATAAAAAAGCAAAGAACATCCCATGCCATGAAGGAAATACTGAGAAACAAAAATGGGATAGTTACTACTACTGTGATCTTTGCCTAGACATAGTCGTTTCAAGGTGGACCCTACAAGGTAAAACAATACAAGACACACAGAATTAGGTAAGACTAAACACAACAAATTGGACGGACAAGCTTCTGTACTTTTAAGCAATCAAGAAGTAGTTATTATGCAAGAAAGGACAGACAAAGTCAGCAGTTCAGGTGAGTAAAGGAAGCCTAAATAACTGGACAGCTCAAACCTTTCTTAATGTGCAGCCATTCAAAAGCTTTGGAAAGTACCACAGCATGCCAAAAGCAAGGGCTCGTGACTTAAAGATGCATTTGTTTGGTTTTTTTGTTTGGTTGGTTTTTAAATTTTTTTCCTTGATTTTCTTTCTTTTCCTTTTTTTTTTCTTTTTTTCCCCAAATTGCCTTGGCTTCCTAATAGAAGGTTTTGATTTGTTTTCTATTAATGCAGGAAATGATGTCAATTTAGTTTGTGCTTGGAGGCCAAAAATGCTTTCAGGAACAAGTCAAGCTAGTCTGGCTGCAAAGACAAACCATAAAACAACCCTAAAAATCCTGTTTTACAAGTCCAAAAAGATACATTGTTCTGCAGGTCTGAGGCCAATTGTTTCCAAGTAGTTTATTTGTAGGATTTGTGTCTGAATGTGAGACTCTGAACTTCAATTGAACAGAACTGTGAATGAGTTTCCCTTGTGCCTTGTCCAGGTGCAGAAAAATAATCCATCAGAGTAGCCGAGTTTTAATTTAACTAAACTACGTGTTTTTTTCATTACAGTCTCGTTCCATCCTTCATGGTGACTCTACAGTCTGCTGACAGACAGCAGAGTGCCCGGAGTGTGCCGAGACCCCGGGTCCGCTGTCAGACCTTGCCAGACAAAGGCACCGTTGCTGTTTGGGTGCCAAATTTCCTGAAAGGTATTTTGGACTTGGTAAGAAGAGTATCATTATGGGATGGGGGGGATGAGTGTCTGACATGGCCATGGCGAGTTCATTGGGAAGAAACTTGAAACCATGAGCAAAATCAGACTGGGGCAAAAAGGTAAGATAGAGGATGGATGTGCTTTTTCTCTAGAGTGGTGTAACATTGTCTGTTACTGTGCCAGAAATGCAGCTTTAAACTCAGAGGTTGCAGGTCCAGGCTGACACAGGCCCTGAATGAGTCTTCAGAGGAGAAGGAAGCGATTTCAGTCAGAGACTGAGAAAGAGAAAGTAAAGAAACGAGGGAGGGAGGAAGTAAGGGAGATGTTTGTGCTTAGATATGGGTGGCATGAGGAACAGAGGACTGCTTTGAAAGAATTCCTTGTTATTTCATAGAGTTCATGTAGGTTTCTACCCTGGGAAAATCAGAAGGACATGACTACAACAATGCAAGCATGACCAAGTTTAGTTCTCATCTCAAAGCCCAGATAACGAACACAGTCCCATTCACACCTCAACCCTCTGTCCTGGATTCTTACATCTTTTCCCCTTTTCCCTCAGATATACCTTACCTTGCCTATCCCAAAGTTAGCTACCAACTCCCCCTCTGGGAACACCTCCCCGCGATGGCAGTGGCCACGGCAGCACTCACAGAAGGCCATTCCCTGCAGCAACAGGCAGCTCTTAGCACGGTGGGAATGCAAATGCAAAGCCACTGCCTGTGAGAAATAACAGCAGGCAGCTGACTGGAATAACAGCCGTGCGTGCTCCAGCGCTGTGAAAACATCTTAATCACCAACCCTCACTTCCTGCGCCCCCAGCCACAGCTCCCAGCACCCGGGGCCAAGCCCGAGCCAGGGGAGTGACAAACTCAGCACACCCCAAAGCACCCACGAGAGGGGCGCCAGCTCTGAGGGGAATCTCAGGGACAGTCGGTCATGGCAAGAGCTGCTCCTGCCAAGCGTGGAGCTTCGCTCCGGCGCGGGGCTTGGGAGACGGGAAACGTTCCCCAAGCAGCCAGGCTGCCCGGGGCAGGCACTGACAGTCATCAGCCACAGCTGGTTATGAACCCAAATTCAATTAAACATTCACTTTGTAGATCTAATTCACCAGATTAATTGTATTACTGCTAAAATTAACGTGTTTAAGAACTGTAAACTTAAGGAGATGAAGCGTAATTAAGATTTAATGCAAGACTGCAAAAGTTCAGCAGAGCATTTTACCTCCAATTCCCGATCTCTTATCTGAGGAATTAAATAGCTGTTATATCATACAGAACAGAAAAAATCCACTGTCCCATATTTGCACTCAGCAGCTGCCAAAAAGCTGGAAAGCTACAAAAAAATGGAAATGGCAATAAACTGCTAGACCATTTCCATAATTGCATATGCACATACAGTGTATGAATTGCTACAGACCTGGCAAAAATCGCATTACACAGGATTCCAAGCCTAAGCCAAATGGAGCTTTGAAAATTCCACTCACGATCAGTGGAAACTCTTTCCTAGGGCACCCTTGCAGTTTAACCCAGGAAAGGAACTCAGGATAAAATTATGCCAAAGCCCATCAAAAATATTTTATTTCATGAAACATACAAAGGTGAAGTCAATTTTGGACAGGAGGAACAGATCAAAAAGTCCTGGAGAACACTGTGAAAGTGTCAGGGTCTGATGGATCTTGTAACCAGAGTAAGAGTCTTGTGATACTTTAATCCATCAGAACATTTATTTTTAAAGTTGCTGCCAACTTTTCTGCCACTGCAGCAGGTCTCCTCCTGGCACATCCCACCTGGCCAAAGGGCTGGTTTTCCTTACCCAAACACACAGATTCAGAGCATTTCTGAAAAGTGCAGCACAACGCTTCCCAACAGCTCTCAAACAAAAAAACACCAGGGAAGCCCTGACTTGGGGAACAGACCCAGGACTCTGCGCTGTCTGGACCGGGCTGCTGGCACTGGGCAGCCACGTCCCAGCCCTGTGCACCTGCACGGGTGATGGAATCCCACCTGCACTGGGTTGGGTTGGAAGGGACTGTAAAGCCCATCCAGTGCCACCCCTGCCATGGCAGGGACACCTCCCGGTGTCCCAGGCTGCCCCGAGCCCTGTCCAGCCTGGCTCTCCTCAAGCCCTCTCTCTCCTGAGGCTGCAGTCCCGGCTGCTGTGGGTGCCAGCTCCACAGAGCATCCTGCTGTCCGTCCTTCCTGCCCCAGCCGCCCTCGGGGAAGGACAGCGCTGCACACCCCCCACAGCCCGCCGGGCTCCCAGGAAAACCAGCTGGAATAACCCCTGGCCCCACCAGGACCTGCCCGGCGCCCCGGGGAGAGGCAGCCCAGCCGTGCTGGAGGATCTGAAGCGCTGGTGGTGCTGCCGAGCCTCGTTCAGCGCCTGCACTGCTGCCCCTCGCCCGGGGTGACTCAGGAACGGGGAGGCCAAACCGCGGCGCTCACCCCGAGGAACCTGGGAGGGCACCCGGGCTGAGAACAGAAAGCAATTAGTCATGCCGAGTTATTTAAGCATCGGGAAACGTCACCATTCACAGGATTTACATATTCCCTCGGTTTCATTCACAATATCCATGCACCCGAGCATTTTTAATACACTGGTTTTTAATTGCCATCTCCCAGACTTTTGGCATCCTACTGAATAGTAATTCCATGGAAGGTTAATAAAACAACTTCTGGGAATTACGTGTGCAGAGGAAGAAATTACTGTGGCCGCTATAACACCAAACAGGAACGTTTGGGAGCTGAGAATGCCCCTCAGGTTCTCAGAAAAAAATCTCTACATGCAAAATTGTCTCATGACCTCACTAGTCATTAAAAGCTCACATGACAATAAATTCTGTAAACGTCAGCCGCCTGAGTGTTTGGGCTTTCAGGGAGCTCAAACAAAAAAAATCGAGATTATTTTTTAAAATGCTGTTTATTCACAAAATTAGGAGGAGTGTATTGGAGTGGTCTTGTGTCTTTGACCTGAACCACCTGGATGGCAAAGAGCAGTGCAGAACTCCAAGGGGAGATCTGACACTACTGCAAACCCACAGTTATTGAACCAAACACTTTCTCAAGAACGTTATCAGCCCTTCCAAGGTTATATGTAAGTGGCCTATAGTACCTGTTCAGCACAACATATCTTTATTGTACAAGCAAAATCCGTTTGCCTAAAAAGCAGCAGCTACAATTGGGTAAAAAAGTCTTAGTTTTTCATTAAATAGCTTGATATCGTTTGGTGGAATTGCCAATCACTTTAGGAGTCAGACAATAGGGTACAAATAGAAGGTGCACAGTTATTTGAGACAAAACTCCTGGATCCTAGCAATCCATTTCCAAGTATCATCTGAAAATCTGATATTGCTTTTTACTTATTTATGCTTTGACGAACTGCTAATTGACTTCATCTCTGAGGTCACATAAGGTCATAAGAAAATAAACTGAGTCAAGTGCTTCAGCCAGATCAGCTCACACAAAAAGTTGATGGGACTCTCCCTTAGAGTAACCAGATCTTCCTGCTGCTTACGAGTACATCACAAAATTGCTCACTTAAAACTAATTGAAGTGACTGCATGGGGAAAAGCCCACCTAGGACGGAGATTTGGGAAGAACTAGCTGGAGCACTGTTGTCTCAGCATTTCCACATGCAAAGAGCGGGGAAAAAAATTAAAGAAAATAGAGTGGATATAAACAGTACTGTATATCGTGTTAATACAGCCCTTGTATGGAAGTTATACCCTCCAGTGACCTTCTAGAATTGTATCAGCTTGCTACATGCATGTCTTCAGAGTCCAAACATGTGTGAAAGAGACCATTCGTCTACAGAAGGATGGATTTCGTTTTGTTGTCGCTGGAACCGGGACAGCAGACATGTATATTTGCCACATTGCAAATAAAATTACTTCAACAGAAATCACATAAAGTACAAAAGCTTTGATAAGTCCAGGGTAAAATTTACCATCAGGCTATATATAATAAATGATGAGATCTTCCACACATGCTTTTGGTGCCCAGGCACGAGCCAAAAGCAGTGCAAAAAAAGCTTTCATATGAAAAATTAATATAAATAAGGTGTGTTCATGATGATTACTTAAAAGAAAGAGAAAAACAAAGAAAAGATGGCTCAGAAAAAGGGGCATCCTGCCAAACATATTAGAGATATAAACCATGGAATTGGAAAAAGGGGGTAAAAGAAAGATGGACTGTGATAAAATACAAAAGAACAAATACAAACAGATGGACAAAGACACAGGTCCACTGAGGAATCTGGTACGAGGTTTGCTACTAGATTTATAGGTCACTCTCTCAGACGTTTGGTGGAAAACCGTCCAGCCTGTAAATGAATATAAAGGGAAGAAAACAAAGACACTTATAAAGTACAAGTAGCTGTGATCAGATGTCCTAAACCATCAGTCAAATCAGCTTTGTTAGTTAAACCTCCACATCTCCCCCTTAACTTTGCCAAAGAGGAGCAAGTTCACTGACCATACACAAAGGATGCAATAACAGCAGAAGAGGACAGATAGATACTTTGCAGATTAGTTTGGCAGGATGTGCAATGAGAGGAAGGTATTTTAATCATCATTGGAACGTCCCATATGCATGGCAACAAGATCGGTCAAAGCCTGCGACGGGCCAGTGCACAGAGGCCTCAGAGCCGGGGTCTTGGGAGCACAGCCAGTCTACACTCCTGGGGCTGGGACTCCGAAATTATGCACAAAGGGAACCCCACACAGAAAGGAAACGTAACTTGGTCACCTGGGTTTGGTTTGCTTTTAATTTCAGTTTTATTTTCTCTCATGCCCAAGACGGTTTGGTAGTTTATACTGAGGAACTTGGGTCTACCAGAATCAAGGGGCTAAAAAAAATGAACGAAGGAGGCAATCTCCCAGCCTTTTGTACCTTTTTTGTTCTCCTTTCATTGTTTCTCAGGAATCTGTAAGGCAGACTCCAGAGAAGGTATTAGGATAAAGCCACTGCTGGCAAAACTGAATTTCTTTCCTAAAAATTAGGGACGTCCTGGGCATGCCTTCCCAAGTGTTGGTAACACTCGGTAAGATACCTAAATTTTACTCTTCTCACAATACTGCAATGATCTTTTTAAAGATAAGCCAGTGATTTGGATTGTCAAAGGTTCACGTTCCTCTATCACTCCTAAAAAGTTCAAGCCTAAGGGAAGGGAACTAATTTTAGCATGTGCTGAGGAGACACGAAACAGCCGGCAGGAGAAATCACCTTGGCCAGAGCTTGCGTTGGCATCGGTGCCGTCGGGGCCCAGGCCGGAGCAGATGTCAGAGGACAGAGAGGCTTTGACAGAGCAGGGCTGCTGGGTCTGCACAGCCTTCCCGAAGCCGGGCGCCGCCGCAGGGGGCACCGCGGCCGCTTCGGGGGAGCCCGGCTGGGATTTACTTGTTTCTTTGTGGGGCGAGTCTTTAGAGTCTGACAGATTACCTGAAAGAGCAAACAAACAGAACACATGCAATGGCAAAAGCTAGGAAACCCCTGAGTAAAAATTCCCTGCCTAAAATTAATCCATAACTCGACCCCAAGAGGAACAGCCGTTCACCATCCTGATGGACTGGAGGGAGCACAGACTTTGGGACAGCCTGCACCAGAAAATAATCCACACATCCTGATCCTGTTTCTCCAAGAAGCTCCTGGAGTAGGTTTGATTTTTACAGTTTCTCCTCTGTGTCTGAGGAGCCTCAAAAAGAGCACTGCTGGAATGAAGAGAGGGCTGCTGGGGTGCAGAGGGGGAGGATGAGCGCACAGAACGATGAAGCAGGACACTCAGGTTTGCTCTCCAACACCAAAGGCAAAATTAAGCAAATGTAGAAGAATAGAAAGTTGCAGCAAAGACCCAAGGAACTTCATATTTATAGCTATTTGATTGTAATTGCCATTGCTGCTGTTAGATGCTTCTGCTGATAAATTCATGTAACACATGATTGCAAAGGTATTTTGGTTTTTAAGCCTCTTTAGCTGAGACATTTGTGTAGACAGAAGTATGGATGGAGACATTTATCTAGATATCTATATACATATCTAGATAGATGTAGAAGCACAGACAGTATCAAACGCTGCTTCAGTCCCTGCGGACAAGAACACTCAGTCTCAAGATGGGCCACAGAACTTACTGCCTCTGAATATACGGGTTTTCTCAACTCAGTTGAAATCCTTAGCTAAAAGCAAAACCCTCCTCAACACCCTGTCTATAAGGATTGATGCAGCACAATTCAAAGGGAACCTCTGATGCAGAAATACTGAAAACAAGAGACACCAGGTTTGAAACACAGGGTGAATGCTGGAAATGCTGCTGCTCCCCTCAATAACAGCATGAACTAAGCTGAAGAAAAACTATTCATATTCTGTTCTACATTTTGCTGAAGGAATAGGTACTGGAGTTTATCTATATTTCCCAGGTAAATGACATTTTTATACTTTTCCAAGAGATAACAACTCAGGACTGTAGTGCTGTGTGAAAATCTCACACTACTTCAGATGGTCCAAGCATCCATCATGGTTTTACTGCTTTTACCTCCCGTCCTTTGGGGGAGCAAATGCAATCCCATCTTTTTTATATGACATCTTGGAGGAAAAAGTAAACAACAACAAGATACAGCACCTAATCAATAGAGGATAACTGCGCCTAAGAAGTGAATACAAACATCAATAAACTGCATTTGGAGAAAGGAGATGCAACCAGGCTGCTTTCCAAGTTGAAGTGGAATATTATTCCTCTGCCAAGCACTGTAGCCAATGCAGAGCAGGCAGGGATGGCTCACCCCGGGACTGGGATAAGCCTGTCCAAAAGCATGCCAGTTCAAGCCCGACAAAAATTCCATCTTTTCCAGCAGTCCCAGCCCTCACACAGCAGAGCCACAACCGACACAAGCAGCAGGCGAAGGGAAGCCCCCCGTGTACCTACTTGTGCTTGATGTTCCACTCCTGAGCTGCTGCACCAGAGGGTTCAGGAGTTTTCCAGCTTTCAGTTTGTTCTTGCTGGTTCTTCGGCGCCGGCCGCTCGGCGGGGCGGAGTGAAGGAAGCCCAGGTTGGGAGGAAGGGGTTTCCCCAGCCGAATGTACAGTGCCTCTATCTCATTCTTCTGCTGCGTCTGGAGCTCAGCAATCTCCTTCATATGCCTGACAAAACAGAAGAGCTCTGCTAGCCATGTGCTTGATAAAGCACCACATCCTGACAGTGCAATTAACTGTACAAGAAGAAACCCAACAGTGGCTGCTTACAAAACAATCAGCTGCTCATCCTCACGCATGCAAAGCTACCACAAACTATCTGTGGTGACTCCCACCCCTGGCAGTGTCCCAGGCCAGGCCGGACGGGGCTGAAAGCAGCCTGGGACAGTGGGAAGTGTCCCTGCCCGTGGCAGGGGCGGAACCAGGGGAGCTTTAAGGTCTCTTTCCATCCAAACCATTTGGGGATTCTGTGACTGACTTCTCAAATATTCCCTTACAAGAACAAATCCCAGACAACCAAAAAGGTTTTCAACATCCTCAGCCAAACCAGCTGATTTTGACATGAGATCTGGCAGGAACCCAAAACTACTCCAGAATGTCTCCCTTCAAACCAGCGGCTTCAAAACAGTGAACTCCCAAGGCAAGTGCACCAGTGTGAAGGAGTTCAACACAAAGGAAAACACAAATGTTTCCCATAAAAATGCCATTAGCACATGAATCACTATCTTATTTATGGTGCAGATTTCATGATGCCATAACATCAATTTAAAGGTTTTGTTTTACTGTAGTTCTGTTTTTAAAAGATGCAACATCTGTGTTCAGCAAAACCATTACACGCTAAGAAAAAACTTTTTTTTTTTGTTAAACTACCCTCTAATGCAAGTTTTTACCCATCATGTGACAGGATAGGAAGAAAATGTTCAAATTTAAAGCAGTGAGCTCTGAAGGCTGGCAGCACAACAGCCGGAAGGAGTAGCAGCAAAGATGTTAAAAAAGTTCTTACTAAATCATTACGTTACTACTGAGCTATCACTGAATTATTTGGTTATTATTCAAGGCCAGGTTTAATGGGGCTTGGAGCAACCTTATATAGTGAAAGGTGTCATGTCCATGGCAGGGGTTGGCATGAGGTGCTCTTTAAGGTCCCTTCCAACCCAAACCCTTCTGGGATTCTGTGAGTTATTCTACATGGAACTGGTAAATAAGCACAGCAGGATGTGCTATGGGGGAAGGTCCTGGCAATGCCCAGTTTACTCCTTGCAGCTCTGCTCCTCCTGAGCTGAGCTGCTGCCAGGGGAGGGTAACACAAGCTTCCCTCGCGTTCCTTGCAACCCAACATACTTTTCTCTCAGGTTCTGCAATTCTTTCTTCATATCAGCATCTTCAAACTCCGAGTCGTTGTCGCTGCTCATGTAGGACGACTGCGAGTGGAAGGACGTTACGTTGATGGTGGGGATCTTCCCGCCCTGCCCGTTGGGCGACTCCGGGCCAGGCGAGCCGCCTTTGCCAGACCTCTGCAGAAAAGCAGCTGCTTTTTTAATCAGGTCCGTGGCTGTGCTGCTGCTGGGCGGGGAGAGCTGGGCAGCCGCAGCAGCTGCCGGCTGCCGAGGGAAGGGCTCGTCGGCCGAGTCGCTCGAAGCCTGGTCGCAGAGGACGTCGACGGAAGAGGCCGTCTGGACCCTGCGGACAGCGGCCTTCAGGTCGGGACTGGAGGGCAGCTCATCCAGGTACACGTCTGGGGGGGCCGAGAACCTCAAGCAGTGCGGTGCCGCCAGAGTTAACTCATCCTGCGTGCTCACCACTGAAAACCTGCCAATGGTTTTGGCTGGGGTGCCGCCATCCTGAGCCTCGGCCGGTTTTCCAGAGGAACCGGGGTCCCGAGAGCCGTCCCCGTGGAAGCTGCTCATCGCCCCGCCTGCCGTGGATCGCCGCATCACGCTCCCCGCGTGTGCGGGCGAAGCCGTCCTCTCTGCCTCCTCACTCCTCTGGGAAGTGTCCATCTGTGGGGCTGTGCTTGATGATGTAGGTGCAACCTGGAGAAAACCCGAGAGCTTAACGAAAGAACTGCGACAACCAAGCAGAAAACCGCTCCTAGTTCTGCTTACCTGGGGGAGGCCTTTTGCTGGAGCAGCAGGAGCTGAAGTGATGCTTGTGGCTGGACCTGTTTTGAAATTGGGAAAAAAATTATATCAAAGCATTCCAGACATAAATATAAAAATCCATGTTTCTATTGTGATAAACTGAAGTGTACGACTGAGGAATAATTTAAATTAATAATTTTGTAATACAGGATCTAAAATGCAGGATGCAATAGCAATGGCAATATAAAATATCTGCAGGTAGGCAGATCTAGTGATTTGGGGAATTCAACTAATAATAGAAGCATGGAATTTAATTAGTCAGTTGAAAATTTTCAAGGAGAAAACCAGAAGAAGAATGAAATTTGCAAGGTGCAGTGGGCCTGCACTGTTCTGGTGTGTTTGGTGTCCCAGAGACACTCAGGGCTGCTGCCTCACCCCGCCACTGCCACGCTCCGACACCACACCTCACAGCGCCCAAACGCAGTTAAACACACACTGCTGAAAGTGGGAATTACAAGCCCAAAACCTGGTTGTTCAGGCCACAGAATCACACCAGAAGCACAGCATTAGTGGCAGGAATCCAGCCGTGGTTATTTCACACCCTGCGTGCTGGTTTTGAAGTCAGACCAATACACCCAAGCTTTTGGGAATGCTGCGTTCATGTGTCACACTGCAGAGAGCGAGGACACGGCCACATCTGCAGCTCTGAAATGGTGACACACAGCAGTGGTTTCTAAGATACACTGATTTTACCACACAGTGCTACATTTCACTCGTAAACTCCCTTCTTTGCCTGCAGGGAGACGGGCAGACGTCAGCCACCCAAAGCCCTCTCACACTGCCCTAAAAGCAGGGGACAATCAATGTCCCCCAGGAAGAGAAGGGCCTGTGTTGTCACACAGACCTGGCAGCCAGATCCTCCACAACAATCTCAAAAACAGATGTATTAGCAGCTCTCCCCAGTCCCACCCATGAAAGCAGGAGCACTGTGGCACTCCTCAGCCTGTAAAGCTTACCGTGCGTGTCAAGAAACGTAAATGGGGGTGAATTAATGGGTAATGCAGACAAATAAATGGGTGTGTGGTGGTAAATAAAGATGTAAACAGGTAAATAAATACCCAAGTTCTTTCTGTGGCTTCTACAATGTTACTGTAGCAAGGGTCATTTAGCTACAAGCACCCAAAGACAAATACTCTTCACTAGTGCTCTGTGGCACTCCCCTCAGAGTCCACCAGGCTTCCCCCAGAGATGCAGCCATTGATCACATTACTTTTGTCAACATGGTTTTAAGAAATCCAGGAGTTCTGAGGGACTTTTTAGGGGAAACTGATCACTGGGAAGGCAGCCTTCCATGTGAATCCCCCTCACCTATACCACAGACAGGAGCTGCACACAGGGGTTAAAATCAATCTGCAGTTTCTAGGAAGGTGAGCAGAAATGAGATGTTTAATTTGGGTTGTATCAGAGCAGGATGGGGAACACCAGTGCTGGGCGGTGCTGGCAGCAGCAGCGCGTGTGCAGCGAGGGGACAGCGCGCGGGCATCGCCGGGGAGCATTACCTGTTCCGCTTCCTGACCCACCTCGTGCCTCTGCGGGGTGAGAACTGGAACCAGAGACCTCTGACTTGTCCAACTTCCAGTAAAAGGAAAAAAGAAATGCAGTTTCAGTCTCACTCACAAAGCAGAATGTGTCCTCCTTCCCTCACTTCCCCTTGCTGCCCTGGCACTACCAGGGAATACTGAACTATTTTGCAGTGTCTGTGGATGTGGCCTTCAAGTTTTGCCTCCAAAGCCCCCATTTTTTTCTCCTTCCTTGGAAGAAATAAAGCAGTGGCAGCATCACAGTTGGGTGTGCAGCCCAAGCTACTAAATGCCACTATATTATACACACACTTGGAGTTTTGTTCTGGTTTGCTTTTCCAGCCAGACCGCCTGCTGCCTCTTTCCTTAGAGGCGTCTGTGGCAGTCCTGCTCTACCAAGCCCAGGAGAAGACAAAAGAAACTCTTACAGGAAACAGAAGAAACTCCTGCCCATGGAGTGTCTGCCTTTGGCTGCCGCATGTGGACAAGGCAAAGGTGTTTGAAGTGTTTGCTTTATCCAGGCTGACCTGGAAGGCAGTAATCACAAGCACTGCCACACTTCATACTTAAAATTGAAGCAAAATCATCTTCATTAGAATGACTATACCGCTCATGTGTTGTACATTCTTAAACTACAAAGAAATGGACACATTTCTGCCTGCTTTGGACACAGGACACAAGAGGTGATGAATTAAGGTATTGTGCCACTTCTAAACCCAAAGGGAATGTCTGGTTTTCACTAACAAGCATTTCTAATAAATGAGTTGGGATGCATCTGATCAGGAAAATTTGAGCGAGTTTCCTCACTGGAAAGCGGTCAGCAGGCAAAGGTAACATGCCCTGGAGCAGAGGGATGAAATGCTTAGGGAAGCAAGAGATCTGCACATGTCCTACCGCGGGAGAGCAGGTCCTGAGCTCTGCCCTGCCGCTGGCCCTACAGGCTGGCTCTGAGGGGATGAAGGGCAGAGCCGCAGGAGCACTGACCAGCAGTGGGTAGGGTGAGACCTCTGAGGGCACGAGGGGCACGGCAGCAGCTTTCACCTCCTGGCCGGTGTCCGGGATGCTGTAGCCTGGTTCTCTCCCCTCCGCCGCCAGGGCAGCAGCCTGCTCTTCGGGAAAAGGGGGTGAGGTGAATTCACTGTCACCCTGCTCGGGTGGCACAGAGGTGTCTGGCGTCCCTGCAGCTGCGGAGGAAGTTGGAACGTATTCCTGGTACAGCAAATTGCGCAGTTTCTCATCGAGGCTTTTAATCGTGTTGTCCACGAAGTCCACCCTGGGGGGTCCCTCGCCATCGGACTCGGCGGCGCCGGGGGGGTTCTGCTGCTGGACCAGGCTGACCCCTGCCCCGGCCACCGGCTGTGCCACCGGCAGCTGCTGGGACGCGGCCAGCGGCACCTGCGTGGGGCTCTGGAGCTGGGACCCCGCCAAGCCCAGGGCCTCGGGGCCGGCAGCCGCGGGGAAGGGCTGGCTGACCAGGGCGTGCGGCCCCGCGCCGGGCTGGCCACCCTCGGGCAGGTGTGGCCCCTGCGGCGCCGGCTGCCGCTCCAGCACAGGCTGTCGCTGTTCCAGGACCGGCTGCTGTCTCTGTTCCAGCACTGGCTGCTGTCTCTGCTCCAGCACCGGTGGCTGTCTCTGCTCCAGCACCAGCTGCCTCTGCTCCAGCACCGGCTGCCTCTGCTCCAGCACCGGCTGCTGTCTCTGCTCCAGCACCGGTGGCTGTCTCTGCTCCAGCACCGGCTGCCTCTGCTCCAGCACCGGCTGCCTCTGCTCCAGCCCAGGCGGCTGCCTCTGCTCCAGCCCAGGCAGCTGCCTCTGCTCCAGCACCGGCTGCCTCTGCTCCAGCCCAGGCAGCTGCCTCTGCTCCAGCACCGGTGGCTGTCGCTGTTCCAGCCCCGGTGGCTGTCGCTGCTCCAACACCGGCTGCTGCCTCTGCTCCAGCCCCGGCAGATGCCTCTGCTCCAGCACCGGTGGTGGCTGCCTCTGCTCCGGCACTGGTGGCTGCCGCTGTTCCAGCCCCGGTGGCTGCCGCTCCAGCACCGGCTGCTGCCTCTGCTCCAGCCCCGCGGTGTCGGGCAGCATGGGCAGCGCACCGGGAGCTGCTGGCATGGCCGCGGGCGGCCCCACGCTGCAGCAGGCGAGCTCCACGTCGGGCCCGCACCCCGGCTCGTCCACCTGTGGCTGCAAAGCCGGGGCCGCAGTAACAGGGGGCTCCTCCATTCCCGAGGTGCCAGGCTGGGGCTGCTCCGGCTGAGCCCCGCTGGCTGCTGCGGGTTCCATGATGCTCGGGGTGGCTCCCAGCGGGGCCGGAGCTGCTGCGGCCGGAGCTGGTGCCAAGGACGGGGTGACTCCGAGGGCGTTGTCGCTGACCCCCGTGTGCAGGGGAAGCTGCTGACCAGCCCCGGCCCCGGGCGCCTCTGGCACCGCGGAGCTCCCTGGCTGCTCATCCGACTGCTCCGGGTCTAGAGAGAACACAAACAAAAGGTGAACCTTTAAAGGAAAGGAAATCACTGCCAAGCCCCCCAGTCAGCTGCAGGGACAACCCACTCGTGATTCCCACCAGAAAACAGCTGTTATGCACATCAAATGAGAATTTTCAGATGATGCAAAAAATATTTCACTGAAAAGACACTACAGTGCTGAGAATTTCAGCTACCCCACAGCATAAGGTATAGCTAAAATACTGACACTGTACTGAAACTCAGATAAAGATTCCCAGTTTGGTTCCACACCAGGAACACACTGTAAATGCAGAACTTAACAAAATTCGTGATTTTCTTTCTCTAACTAAATCAAGTGAAACCATGACAGCTGAGTGAGGTGAGGACAGAAGAGAGACAACACAGCAGCTCTGGAGATACCTGGCCCTTCCGCCTGCTGGGCACTGGGAGGTACCGGGGGAGAAAACTCGGGGGCATCCGGAGTAGGATTTTCCACCACTGGACATATAATAAACCACCTTTTTCCAGTATGCAAAACTAGGGACGAAAAGAAAATAACAAGCAAACAGATGAATTTCCATTGTCTCCAGATCATGACTTTGTCTTAATTTCACAGGATGGTTGGGGCTGGAAGAGACCTTAAAGGCCATCTAGTTCCAAGGCCCTGCTATGAGCAGGGACACCTTCCACTAGAAACCCAAAGGCACACTCACCGTTCTGCTGATACACGGGTGTCTTCATTTGAGACTGACGCTTCTCCTGTTAAAGAAACAACAGAAGCAAAAGCTAGTCAGTGCAAGAGGAGTATCATCCCAAGGAGCATCATCCCACTCATACTGTAAGGCTTAACACAGCAAAGGCATTATTTTTCTAGTTAAGAAACCTTTTTTTTTAAACACAAGATGCAAAACTAAAGTAAGTATCTGGCTGTTAAGAAAAAGGAACCAAACTGGCAATCTTTATTTAGCATTTCTTACCTCACTCATTTCCAGCCTATCAGCATCTTGTTGGGGACTTGTTCCCTGGTCAGAGCTTCGCTCTCCTTCTGTATCCTCACTGAGCATATCTTCTGCTTTATCAATAATATCCTTCATTTGCTCAATAAAAGTCTCTTTTTCACTTTGCAAGATGAATTCATTCTCTACCTAGAAGGCCACATCAAAATAGAGGAAAACAGTCATTTTTTTATTAATGCCTCCTTCCACAGCTGCCAGACAGCTCAGGCAACAGGCACACACGAGGAGCTGCCTGGAGCTGCGCTGGGAGCGCGGGGGCAGCCACATCTCACCATGTAAGTGGCGATTTCCTCCGGCGCGTCCCCATCCAAATCAAACTTGAACGTCACCATTTTGTGGTTATGGGTTTCAAGCTGGCACTCCACCATCTTATCCCCTGTGTTACACACCTGCATGCAGAGATTAAGAACCCTTATTCCTGGCAAAGCCAAAGAACCCTAAAGTTACCCTCCAGCAGGTTGTACTTGCATTTAATATGGTCAGTTTGGGCCTGCTGGACTTCTCCTGGCGCGAACGAGCACGCGTGGATTTCTTATGCTTCTTCGAAGACTTTCCTTCTTGCTTTCCACTTCCTGTGGCTCCTTCCAAGCTGTCACTCATCTCTTTACCAGAAGCAACATCTGGACTCATGTAGCTTCGCCAGGGAAAGGAAGAACAACCCCAAAACAAAGCCAGAGTCACACAATGGAGTCACGCATCACACGTAAGCTACATAACAGAGGCTGCGAGAAAGGGCACATCTGCACTTTTTTGGCCCAAACTGAGCCAGCTGGAAGACACTCAGTGAGTGGAGGGCGCTACTGCACATCAGGCACATACTCTGGCTGCCACACCCACCAAGAAATGGTCTATCAATGTTCCTGGCAGTAACACAGCAGAAGTCCCACCACTCTAAATACATCCCTACATCCCCAAATCCCTTCACTGCAGGGGTCCTGACGGTCCCTCCCTCAGCTGCACAAGTTCCTGCTTCTCTGAGGTAAAGTTTTCTCAGCTCCTGCCTTTCTGCACTCCCAGCAGAAGGGCAAACAGGGTCAGGTTAGGTTTGCTGGAGAGGGAGGAAAAGTGAGAGCTCAGTACAGCAGCCCATGAAAGAACGCCTCTCCTCTCCACAGCTGTGCTGGTTTTTTAGGGAAGGGAACACATTCGGTGCATAGGATATACCCTGGACTACAACTTTGGGGCAGTTCCCAGCCATGTGATGCACATGCCACTCTACAAAAGCACAACTCAGCTCCAAGATGTGCTTTTTTCACCTGGAAAAGTGAGCCCTCCCTCTGCAAGCACGAGGCATGTGCTGACACTATGCTCCACTGATGCTGCAGTCACAGCTTTAAACACGACTCTGCAACACGTGAGTTAGGATTCAAAAGATGACTGAAAATTTGCCTTTCCACAACAGGATAGAGAGCCAAAATGAACTAATTTTGTTCTACCACATCTAACTTATTTATAGCCAGAATTCATTTGTAGTTGCAAAAAATTAGATTTCCCTTTCCACACAGTATTTGACAGCAGCAAACGCTCGGGAAAGAAGTTCCACCTTACGGCTGCAGGGTTGCACTGATTTGTGTCAGGTGAACCTTTGTGGTGGGGTAGAATAAGAACAGTCAGGGACAGGAGTCATCAACATTCATAGAGTGAACCCACTTTGTTCAGGCAAATAGCAAAGGGTCACTCAAATCCCAACTCCAACGCTTTGCAATCAATGAGGACAGGACTGGTGCTGGCTCCTGCAGCGGGCACGGCATGCAGCAGCTGCTGGACAGGCTGTTGGTGTCTGCCTCACCCACACCCACCACTGGAACATCTGGCTCACTCCAAGAGCTGTGGCGCAGGGTCAGCAGGGCACAGGGAGGGCAGTCCCGCTGTGCCTGCTCAGCCCCTCCCTGGTCCAGCAGCAACCCTTCCTCTTCCTCACTGCTGCCTCGGAACCTTGCTGCTTCCTCTTCTGCTTCTGAGTGCAGAAACGGGCAGATGAGGGCTGGCAAAAACTGCTTTTCCTCCTGCAGAGTGCTGGCCTGGCTCGGGGATGGCTGACTGTCACTTCCACTATCGGCGTCACTTGTCTGGAGTGTCCCTCGTGTGCTGCAAGGCCACAGGGTGGGTCTGGCCGTGAGTCCTGTGCTTGCTGTGACACCAGCCCTGAGTGGCTCACAGGGGTCCCACCGAGACACCGCTCCCCCGAACAGACCTGGGGAAGGATCCTACAGGACACGACTTGGGCACACCCAGTTCACTCCCAAGCAGGGAACAAACTACACATCCAACTGCACTGGCGAGGCAGATTTTCACACAGGTGCAACAGCACCCGAGCCAGGGGCTGCACCTCTTCAGTTATCCCAATGAAAAGAGAAGTTCCATAGAGCTGCACGTACACCAAGGCTGGGATGCTGTGCCCAAACTAAGGAATTAAATGAGCTGGAGGTGCCAGAATGGGCACACTGCACACAGAACACTGTCAGCTCCTCCCCAGACATGCTCCCATCCAGCTCCTGCTGGTCAGGTCAGAAGAAACAGCCTCCAAAAAGCATTTAGTACACCAAAGAGGTGATAACAATACCTTTCGCAACTCTGGGACAGAGCTTGGAGTTTGTCCTGTATTGCCTGCTCCTAAAATGCAAGGAAAAGTCATTTAAGCAAACACATTATATCAGCAGATGAAAAACACCTTTAAGAAAGGTTTTGCTGTTGACACCAGTAACTCTAAAACCATTCTGTTTAACCAGTTCCGTGTTGGTGGAAATAAAATAAATGTTCTGTTTTACCCTTCCAACATCCCTTCTGTCCAAGGCACCAACCACTTTTTCAGACAGAGCCACTACCCTGCCAGTTCCCTTCCTCTGCCTACAGCAGACGAGATGGTGAAAGGAATAAACCAGTTCTCACCACCATGGCAAAACCTGACTGAGGGACAATTCCTCATCAGCACCCACTGTCTTTTAGTTTTGAGTGTATCCGCTGATTTGCTTCATTGCTTTATACAGTTTCCTGAAATATGCTCAGTATTTTCATTGTGTTTGGCTTAGTGGGAAAATTTCTGAGGAACTTACAAACAAAAGATGAAAATTCATCATTTAAGAACACCACCCTCTCCTCATGTCCTCTTGTCCTGTACACAAATTTCCCCTAAAGGCTTCCCTCTTCACTGGCTGCAGCTCTGGGACAGACACTGTAGCATGATTTTCACATTGGGCAGACCCTTTTCCCAGAATTTGTGACAATGCTCCAGGCCCTGCTGTAACAAACTTACCATGAACGCACACAGACACACACACCCGTGCATGTATATAACCCTGTATATACACACACCCCAAAGCCATCCATAAATATATATACTTTTATATATATTTATAAACATTCGTCTATGAAATCCTTCTATAGACGCACAGCTAGAAACAAGCCCCTCGACTACACGTAGCACTCAAGCAGTGGTGGGCTGGGGTTAAAAGCTCAGTGGTGAACCAGTCAGCCCCACTGGTTCTGTGTCATTTAACCCGTCAGCCCCACTCCTTGGCTGTAAGACCACACATAAGCCATGCCAAGAGCAAATGCAGTCTCCATAAACCTGCAAAATCAATGAACAGTGAGAACACAGACATAATTCTGGTATCTACATTTTGGTAAAGCACTGAACCAAGTGCCTTACAAAACATCCTTTGCCTGACCAGTTCACGGTGGTTTGGAAGGAAGTGCTGCTGTGCCCCTGAACACAACAGAAGAGATAAAAACATCATGGCAGAGTAGCAACAAAATGCAGTGTTTTGATTATACAGACAGGTATGAAACTTGTCTTACACCCAAGAAAACTTTAGCAATGTGTGTCAGAAAACCAGCATGGAGAGCACGTGGATTGGTACTTGCTTCGTTTTTAAGCTGAATGAGAAGGGGGTTAACTTACAGATGGACGTGGAATGAAGTTAGCAGACCAGGGGTTAAATGTTCCAGGACGTGGGATGTGAAGACAGACGTGGCCTCAGTGGCCATGGGTTTCTCAGGACAACTTGTATCCCCCACATCACAACAACAACAACGAGGTTTGTTCATGTTTCCAGAATCTCCCACGGAATGGACCCTGCACTGAATGCGCCAGCACTGACCCTGCCGTGAGCTGTGCATTCAGAAAAAGGCAGCTGGAGAAGGAAAACCTTGAGCGATGGATACGCCTGATCCAGCCAAGCTTTTCTGGGGAGTCTGCAGGTAAAGCACTACAGACAGGCTCTACCAGTCCTGTTACACCCAACCAACAGGGCATTCACCAGAAACGTCCTACACACAGCAGGAACACTGATTTGGTGAGAATTAAACTGCCACTGATGCACAGGAGAAATGGGGAACTAGAATCCATTTTTAGGGTTAGCACAGCCCTTCCGGAGCATCTTCTGGAGGCAGCACTGAGCTGTACCTGCAATGGAATTTCAGGCTGCACTGGAGTGAAGGCATGTGACAAGCCATGGAAACATGGGCAAAACCAAGAGATTGATTTTGAAAAGGTGAAATACATACTTTGGGAGGAAAGGTAACTCAGAACAGAGACTCAAGAGGAATGACCCTGAACGCAGAATCACAGAGGGACATTTCCATCCAGGAGAGGAGAACAAATCAGACTTATTTCCTGAAATCAGGTAGAAATGCCAAAGCTTTTGTTTTGCTTTGTTAACGGGGAGCTGAAGAGAAGGAAATGTTCTGTGATGTTCTGTCAAGACTGAAGATTAAACAATTATGGGAGTGGAAGGAAAAGTCAAAATAGCAGACAGGAGGAGCTGACAGTTCTGTAAGGAAAACAAAAAGTGTTCTGCTTATCTGACCACAGAGAATTGGGAATGCCTATGGATATCTGAAGAAACAAAAATCCCAGGGCTACAGCAGACTTCAGGCAATACAGGAGGATACAATGCCAAATGAAATGGGGATAGGGCTCAAGCTAAGAGCATGAGAGGCTTTCACATTACGAAGACTCAGATCGTGGAGCAGTTTCTTAAGGCAAATGATGGTTGGTTGAACAAGTGCTCGAGACATTTAAAACAAGACTGGACAAAACATGGGTGAAATTCTGTGGAACATCTTCTCATTCACCCACAGTGAGAATTTCTTAATTTCTATCTCTGTGCTTGTATTCAGCTACTGGCAAGGAGGTGCTTAGCCCCGCTGCCTCAGGAATTCAGTGAGACATTTCCTGAAGTACAACATGAGCTTTCATTTGCAGTAGCCAATTATTTGCTGACCCAGAGCTGCTGGCACCAAGGAGCAGCGACTCGACACAGTGAGGGGACGACCTCCCTGGTGCACCAAGCGCGCTGCTGCACAAAGGAGTAACGAAGAGGATCGAGGCTGAGGCTGCTCAGGTACTTCAGAGGAAGGGCTCTACCTCTTGAGACGTCTCTGCGCCTGCCGAGGCAGCCGAGCAGGGCGCTGGGAGCTGCTGGCCCAGCGGCTGGGAAAGGTCAGGCGGGAGCTGCAGCACCGCAGAGGGCTGGAGAGGCAGGCCAGGGTCTATGGGGACAGGCGGGGCAGCCGCGGCAAGGCTGCCATGCGCTTGGGCAACGCCTTCGGGAGCGACGCAGGGCGGCACCAGTTCCGGCTGCAGCTGCAAGGGTGGGGACATGACCATCGAGGGCTGCACCGGCAGCACGGGCACCTGGGCTCCAGCCTCCAGAGCAAACTGAGTGTGTCCGGGCATGGGCTGCAACACAACGAGAGCTGTTAGCACACACCCCTGCTCCAAGGGCTCGGCACTCGGGACGGGGCAGCAAAGCACCGGTGTTCACGAAGAAAGGACTCAAACTCTGAGTACACCTGGGCTTGCGCGTGCTCAGCAACTACTACAGAGACTAAACTTCCGCAGAAATAACTGAATAAAAGCTAAGGATTCTTACTGTGTGGTTATGGCAATGTGCATTGCTCAGGTACTGGTTTATTTGAAGGGACAAAGCTGGATTTTGCTAAGAAATGAAAAATCACAGAATTCCAGAACGGTTCGTGTTGGAAGGAACCTCAAAGCTCATCTCATTCCAGCCCCTGCCATGGGCAGGGACACCTTCCATTATCCCAGGCTGCTCCAAGCCCTGTCCAACCAGGCCTGGAACACTGCCAGGGATGGGGCAGCCACAGCTTCTCTGGGCACCCTGTGCCAGGGCCTTCCCACCCTCACAGCCAAGAACGTCTCCCCAATATCCCATCCATCCCTGCCCTCTGGCAGTGGGAAGCCATTCCCTGTGTCCTGTCCCTCCAGCCCTTGTCCCCAGTCCCTCTCCAGCTCTCCTGGAGCCCCTTCAGGCCCTGGGAGGGGCTCTGAGCTCTCCCTGGATCCTTCTCCTCTCCAGGTGAGCACCCCCAGCTCTCCCAGCCTGGCTCCAGAGCAGAGGGGCTCCAGCCCTTGCAGCATCTCCGTGGCCTCCTCTGGACCTGCCTCAAAATCTCAGGTGATGAATTCATTCTCCTGAGTACTTTGCTCTGCTTTCAACAAGCCCACACTGTCCAGGCAGAGAAAAACACACTCTACCCATATCCTAACTTAGGATATTTTAAGAAATCTGCCATGTATGTAGAACCAGGAACTGGTGCAAATGACACAATTAACCCTTTTCCACTGAATACACAGCAGTGTCCTCCTTCAGTTTAGTGCAGTTTGCACACTGAAGTCACACCTTAACCCTTGCTGTGCCAAGCCCCAGGGCCCCAGTCCTGCCAACACTTCTCTGTGGACAGAGGGAGTTTCATTTATCTCAGTGGATTTCTCCAGTGCATTAAAATAACTCGAGTGCGTAAGCGCCGGGTGGGAACCAGACCGAGGCGACAGGATGCCAGCTACCTTAGAGACTGGGTTGTTATTCTGCATAACAGTCCTTTTGACTTGTACATTTAAAAACAGAACATTCTCCCTCTAGGTACATCATGTATTTTTCCAGGGGGACTGAGCTTGTGGGAAGAGGAAGAAGGAAAGAAAGGAGCATATGGAAGAAAAAAGACTTTAAGTACTAGGTGAAAGTGTGCCCGATTCTCACTTTTTTTGAAGTATCATCACATAGAGACTTAAGGCTATTGGAAAATACATTTAAAAAAGTAAGACTCAGATAAGAACTAGGCCACATGATTTCATTGCTGCATGCTCTCTGCAGGTTTGGGTATGAGCTGAAACTATTATTCCGGGTTTTAATGTGGATAAAAATAGACAGGAGGAACTTCACAACACCTCAGAGCTGCATGGCTGCCCAACGCGGGGGTATTAGACTGACAATCGCGGTGTAATGCCACACAAGGGAGGTCCTAGATCAAATCTCATATAACCAGAATAATTCACAAAATATTTCTATGTCAAATCACAGAATCACAGAATATTCAGACTTGCAGGGGACCCACAAGGATCATAAAGTCCAGCTCTGAAGCGAATGGCCCACACAGACATACCCGGGCAAAACAAAACTCAGAGATGCTAAACATCAGCTGTGAAAATGGCATGGCATTATAAACAGAAACACCTCTCCATCAGAAGTCTTCAAATCAGAACAATGTATTTTAAAACATTTCTCTGTATACTGTAATGGTTATTTTTTTATCCTAAATTCTTCCATATGCAACTCTTACATACATATTTGATAGCTAATGCCTGTGTCAGCTCTCCAGTTCTGGCGTTTGCCACACTCACTGTGCCTAATGGGTTGATTTCATTCCCTCTAAAGCCACAGGGAGCACTGAGAAACATTCCCAGGCTCCATGCTGCTGACACTCTCAGCGACAGCAGTTCTGTACCAAATATACAGCTGAAGAGCGAAATCTAAAAACTCTGTGCTGCTCTGCGGATGCCATGACACAGCAGGCTGGGATGGGATGTTACGAGTTTCCATCAGGGTGTGATGGTGAAGGGATCAGGCAGAACACAGATTTCCCAAATGCTGTTATTAACAGCTTGAGTGCCCTCCCCTGCTTTGGTCAGACCGTGTTTCACGTTGACAGATCACAGATGTGGCGAGAGAATATTTACAGACTCTGTCAAGTCCTGAGGCAGTTTCTGTGTAAACACTGCTAATACTTGAGCTGCGTTTGTGCTTCGTTTCTTTCCCTGGGGAAGGGGTCTGCAGCCAGGATCCGTCCCCACCCTGCAGGGCTGACAGGGCTCTTCCCTGCCGTTTTCCAGAGCCGTTACCAGACAGCCACTTCCCTTTGCTGCTTAAAGATGTTCTACATCCACACAACTCTGCTGCTGCCAGCTCCCCCGTGTTTGGCTGTGTGTACCCCACAGGGACCAGGTACAGGCCCTGGCAAGGCTTGGCGTGCCCTCCTGACGCGGGACAACTACAGCTCACACCTCCTCAGATCTGAGACGGAGAAGGAGGAGGGAATGCTGAACGTGCTGTGCTCCTTCGCTGCCCAAAGCCTGTTGATTACACCCTAAATCCTTGGTAACCCCTGTCCCTGGGTGAAGCCATCACTGCTACCCACGGCTCCCAGCTCCAGCCACCGTCTCCAGAGCCGAGGTCACGGAGCAGCGTTTGCGAGGAAGAGCCCGGGAAGGATTTACCTGGTGAGGCGCGCCGGGCGCGGGCAGAGCCGGCTCGGCGGGGTGGATCACGCTGGGCTGCAGCGCCGGCGGCTGCGGCTGGGACACGGCCTGGGCGCTCGGCGTGTGGTGCGGCGAGGGCGCGTCGCTCGGCAGCAGCTGCTGGAAGGCGGTCTGGAACACGGGCTGCTGCGGCAGCGGCGGCACCCCGGCGTGCGGCGGCAGCGTGGGCACCCCTGGCGGCGCCACGGCGAGCAGCGGGATGGTGGCCGCCGGCATGTTTGGCACTATGGTTTGGCAGGGCAAGACCAGAGAAGCCACGGTGGTGTGAGGGAGGTTGACGGCCTGCATGGGCAGCGCGGGGGAGTTGGGCGCCATGGGCAGGCTGGGGTTCATGGGCAGGCTGGGCAGGATCACGGCGGGGGCAAAGTACTGAGAGGGGGCAGGAATGGGGGGCACGTTTGCAGCAGGGATGTCAGAGAGGTTGGGAGGAAGGCTGTCAAGCCCTGCCAGAGGAGTAATTGCAGGAATGACAGGAAACTGAGGAATCTGAAAAAAATATAATATCGCATAAATTGCCGGTGCTTCCACTGATGGTATAAAGCAGTTTCATTTGCCACACAAGTCCCTAAAAACCACCTGTGCCATGAGGATAATTATGTCTGTTTGTTAATCACTTCCATTCATTCCCTGAGGTTCGCAAACAGTAATAAAAACTGATTTATGCTTAAATCATTAGTAAAAGCAAAAAAAAATTCTTTTGGGGGGGACGTTTTTATACCTTACAAGCTTAAAACTACTTCTAACAGCAGCTTGAAGCCTTCAAGCAACATCCTAATTAAAAGCTGCTTTCATTTTAACAGAAATTAAAAGGAATTGGACCAGACCTAACGCGAAACTCTTTCATGCAAAATTAAGTGAGGCAATTTAAACCCTTGTTTTCAAACAAGCTGCGACTCAGGTAGCACAGAGGAGCCCAGAAAAAGGGTTTTTACAATCAAAACCTCCCAGTGATGGAGCAGACGTTGGCATCACGGCAGCAGCTCGCTCCTGCCCTTTGGCACAAGCTGCTTCACATTATGGTGCCTGTCACCACCAAACACAGTGACAGCACCATCCACCCTCCCAGGTCACGGGAAGGGCTCGTCCCTGCTCCAGAGAACTGAACCGGAGCAGAAGGACACAGACAGGAACAGCAGGTGTTGGGGGCAGTGGTGAAGTCAGGAGGGCAGAAAACAGAATAAAAAAGGGCAACTGCTCATGCTCTCGAGCCTGGGATGGGGAAGAGATTGTGCCAGAAGGGATGGTGCAAAAAACCAAACTAAAACAACCCCCAAAAAATTATTGCCATTTTGGAACTGCCATTAACTGGATGGTACAGGGCTGGGCACAAAGGAGATTTCTGATTCACCAAACAAATAACAAAGAAATACACAGGAATTAGGAAAAAAGCAATATTCTTATCGCCTAATTAAACAGGCATGCAGTCAAAATAGTCACACAAAACCTGCCAATTATGTTAATTATTAGCTGGAAAGTTCTCCCCGGAGGGATGTGCTCACACGGAGTCTCCCAGCACCTTACCTGGGACGGGGCCACGGGCGGGAGCTGCGGCACGGTGGAGATCTGCAGCGGCTTCAGGGGGGTGCTGCTGGCGGCCACCTGCGAGCCCTGCGCCGGGAACTGCGGCAGCAGGTGCGGCGCCGGCGGCATGGGGCACACGGGCTGGCTGCTGAGCACCTGCTGCAGGGGCGCCGGCTGCGACAGCGGCTGCTGCTGCCAGGGACAGAGGGACAAGAGGGAAAAGGTCACTGCTGCTGCCTGCAAAGGAACCAGCTGGCCGGCCACACTCCCTGCTTCCCTCTGCTCGCTGTCAGGACTGGCCTGTCGCCTGGAGAACACAGTCACAGGCTCACTAAGGCTGGAAAATACTTCTAAGATACTGCGCCCAACCACTAATCCAGCACTGCAAAGCCCACCACTAAAACACGTCCCCATGTGCCACTTCAAGATGTTTTTTGAACACTTCCAGGGCTGGTGACTGCCCCACTCCCCTGGGCAGCCTATTCCAATGTTTAACCACTCTTTCAGTGAAGAAAATTTCCCTAATATCCAACCTGAACCTTCCCCTGCACAGCTTGAGGCCATTTCCTCTTGTCCTGTCCCTGTTCCCTGGGAGCAGAGCCCGACCCCCCCGGCTGCCCCCTCCTGTCAGGGAGTTGTGCAGAGCCAGAAGGGCCCCCTGAGCCTCCTTCTCTCCAGGCTGAGCCCCTTGCCCAGCTCCCTCAGCCACTCCTGGGGCTCCAGTCCCTTCCCTGGACATGCTCCAGCCCCTCAGGATGTGCTCCAGCAGGGACAGCTCCCATAAGAGACAGGCACTCTTAATTCAAACACTGCACAGGAGTCTGTGCTTAAAACACATTTAAATGCAAGATACATTACCTAAAATGCCAAGTGCTGACTGTCTTGGAGAGGTTATTTGTAATGACTCAGACTTTAAATCCCTGAGATTGTTCCAGTGGGCCCTGTGAAATCCCCACCCACCAACTTCCAAGATGCAGTTAATACCCAGCTCATCCTGGCGAGCAGAAGCCGCTCCATAATGGAGCAGGCATGGAAAGTACAACACTTATTCTCTGAGACACAATAAACCACAGTAACTGCAGTAAGAGCTAGGTTCCAGTTATTTCTGATGTACTGCAGTGACAATGTGGCAGCCAAAAAAGCAGCTTTACTTTTCCAGGGCAAATAGTGCTCCCCTGGCCTGCCAGGCTTTGGGCAGCAGGACAGAGAGCAAAAGTTGCATTTAAGCTGGAAATCATCAGTAACGAACTTCCACACTTTATGTGCTATCAGTAGCTCCTTCTTCAGTTCCTCTAATTAGTTCTGGGAGTACTTTAAAAACCCTTCTGGTTCCAAAGGCTGACTGATACATAGGCTGGCTCAGGGACCACAGTGCTGGTGCCTTCACCAGGCTCTGCAGCACACAGACCCTCGCACCAGCCCTCTGGTCAGAAGGCAAACTTTAACAGGAACAGCCAAGCGTTAGAATCCTGCATCTTCACCACTTCCACTGTGGATGAGTATGGGAATATGTTACTCTGCACTTTTGCAATGGCACGGCTCCTCAGCAAGTTTGGTATTAATGCCAGTGTAATAAAACTGGAGCAGATGTACCACAGAATTACAGGATGGTTGGGTTACCAGCGACCTTAAAGGGTTGTTCTGTTCCACCCCTACCATGGCAGGGACACCTTCCACTACTCCAGAGTGCTCTGAGCCCCGTCCAGCCTGGCCTGGGACACTGCCAGGGGCCCAGGGACAGCCACAGCTGCCCAGGGACACCCGGTCAGGCCAGAGGGGACAGGGGACAGGACAAGGCTGGGCGGCAGGGCCGGGCTCTCCTCACCTGCTGGCCGGCCAGCACCGGCGGCGGTGGCTGCGCCAGCGGGAGCGAGGCGACGGTGCTGGGCACGACGGGGAACGGCATGGCCGGCTCCGGGTAGTGCTGCGGCACCACGGCGGGCGCCGGCGGCACCGCGGGCAGCACGGGCTGCGGACAGAGAGCGGCGTTAGCGACGGAGCCCCGCGCAGGAGGCTCCACCGCTGCTCACCAGAAACACAAACGCCAGTCAATTGTCTGCTCAGTACTCGGTTCCAAACAGAGGGAGAAAAGTTATCTGCACGGAGTACAAAGCCACTTAATCTAGAAGAACAGGCAGATTGCAAATAAGTCAACCCAGCTGCACTGCATTTCTTTCTGGATGCAGGCGTGCAGACCAGTAAAACCAGTGGAAACACAGCCACAGTGACTGGGAACAGACCAGCAACAACGACTGGGGGAAACAAATTAATGTTCAAAAAGATTCTTCTAATTTCATAAAGAATGTTTATCTTCAAAAAAAAGCAGGTAATTTACTGGAAATAGATGCCAGGAATATGAATAGAGAAATGAGAAACAAATTAAAACCGTAGTAGAAGTGAAAAAATAAAACAAATTCAGATCAGGTTTTAACAACATCAGGTTTCCACAACTTCAGCTCAAACAAAACGGATACATTAAAAATAAACAGTATGTTGGACTGAGGCTCATAAGCCTTAAAAAGAACCCACTACAGCTCCAGTTATGGAATCTGTATCTTCTGGGAATAAGCGTATACATGGTAACGTGAAATGGGACCCAGGACGTGGAGTTACTGGGAAAAGCTTCCGACTTACTGCGGGGGGCTGCTGGTAGTGGCCGAGCTGGGGCAGGCTGTGGGGCACGGCCGGGTTCTCGCCCAGCGGGGGACTGTACACCCTCTGCATGGCCGGGGGCACCGCGTCCGGCAGCGACGAGTAGATGACGCTCTGCTGGCTGCTCTGCGAGTCCGAGTACACCGTGGAGCCCTGGCCGCTGTCAAACGTGCTGTCAGCTGCAAGAACAGTCATTTTTATTAAAAGCTCAACAACTCCAAATGTTCAAGTGATGACTTTAGAGCAAGGTCACCATGGTTTATGTAATTAGCAGTTTTACTACTCTAGCCCTCTCGTTATATAAATAAATTATACAACAGCAGTGCTATTCTCTACAAAAGGCACACACTGCTTCTCTTAAGCCAAACCCATCCCCATGGATTTCTGCACACACTGATATTTTAGGCACATTAATATTTCCTTTAAAGGGCATAAGGTTGACATTAAGAATTGCAGATGTTTGTAGATTTTCTAGGATGAAAGGAGAGGAAACCCCAATTGTCATGTTCAGAGCTGCTCACGGGGTCTTTCAGAGTTCCATCTTCCAGGGATGCACTGACTTTAACACTGCTGTTATTAGCAGCACTGAAAGCGACAAAATTCTTTATGCTGGATGATTTTAGTCCAGCAGGTCATGCCCTGCTTGGTGCAGTGCAATGGAAGGTCAGGCACAAACCCACGTGCAGGTTCCAGACTCTGCACACTCAGAGCTCTGTGGGAGTTTCTCGGGGAGCATCTGCCCAGTTACCCTGCGGAACTGCGCAGCAACGGGCTCTCGGCAAGCACTGGGTCCTCTGTCAAGCGGAAATATTGGTATTCCTGATTTAAAAATGTCTTTTCACAACTTTTAAAGTGTGTAAAATACAAGTGCCCAGCTCTGTCTGAGCCCAAGTTACTGCTTTCTTCCCTTGAGAAAGGAAGCGAGACAACCAGACTGCAGCTGGACATATCCCAAGGACAAACAGCTTCTAACAGGGATATAAAATTCAAAACTGAAAGAAATCTGCAACACAGTTTAAAAAACCATTTTAAGTTACAGCTAAGCTTAAACACTATTTCTTTTTCCAACACTTTCCACTGTCTCGTTTTTCATATTCTAAATAAAGTTTTACTTATTTGGCTTTTAAATAACAAATTATTTTTTAATAGCACCAGAGATGACATTTCAGTACTCCCAAACTATTCTCCCAACTGTTTTGTTTTCCAAAATTAAACTCCCCTCTCTATTTATTCAGTTCATTTTTGAAGATCCAACACAGCCCTACTCTCATGATGGGATTTCTGCTGCACACAAAATTCCATTTTATTACAAACAACTATTCAGGATCTCAAAGGAAAAGAAAAAGAGAGTCTAATGGTAGAGTGCTAAAGTAAAAGCTGTGAGTCTGTCTCAGGTTTTTATAGAATGTACATTGCACACATTAAGTTATTGATTTCCACTTTTATGTTTGACCTCAAATTACATGAGCGGGTGCCAGACTAATTTATAGATGTCCTATGCTAAGAAAATGTTCAAATAATCTGATAGCAAATTGTCAAATAATACCAAATACTGGGCAAAAGTTGAGGAGGAGTAGGAAATAAACTGGCGGGATTCTATTTAGTATAAAATTTTGCCAACTCATGTCCAGCAGAGCCACAGGAAGCACAAGTCAATTTATTGCAGCACTAGAAACAGAAAAAGTCATAATTGCAGTGTTCCTCAAAGGAATTAGCACGAAATAAGTATATGGTCAAAAAAATGCACTCAGCTCATTTTAGCTTCAGATAAAAAGCTTTGTGAATATGGCAATATTGTGAGTGTTATGCAAATGTGGCCATTTCTCACATCATGTAAAGGGATTCTTCCTGTCCAGGCACACGTGAATATCTCAGTATTCAGAGCAGCCCTTCATACAAGACCTGCATTTATTGCTACCAAAGCAGAGTTACGCAGAGATATCCATGTAATGCTGCTTTCTCCAAACTTCATTGCTTTCAAAATTCTCTCACATCTGCCCTGGATGTTTGTGGGTTTTGAGCTGCTGCGCAGAACCACACACGTGAGTCCATCTGAGCTCAGGCCGCTGTGGGTCTGACCCTCGGCCGTCCCTCCCCGCGTGCCCCGAGGTCACCGCGGCACTTACACGCGACCGAGGTGACGCTGGTGGGCAGGTTCTGCTGGCAGGGGTGCTGGTCCGCCTCCGGCTCCTCCGGCTCCGAGAGGATGTGGTGCCCCGTGTGGGACAGGTAGGTGACCTGCACCTGCTGCGCCTGCGGCGCCTTCAGCTTCTCCAGGCACTCCGAGTCGCGCCGCTCCTCCGACTGCATCCTGGGCCAGATGCGCTCGCGCCGCCAGAGGATCAGCGCCACTCGGTCGCGGATGGACTTCGCCACGATCTTGAGATCGTTCTCGTGGAAGAAGCCCGAGTCAATCTGCAGGGGAGGCACAGACTGAGCAAGGCCCCGTGCGCATGGCTGGGCACGCACACGAGCACACACGCGGCACTCAGATCTCTTCCTAGCAGAGAAAACATCAGCTTGAAACAACACGAATTTATATAAATTTATTTCTCACAAGAACAGGACCTCAAGAGCTTGATGGGGTGGGATTCTTTTTCAGTAAAACTTCTACTCCTAATGCATTAAAAAAACCCAGGACTTAATTTCTAAGACCTGAATATGTACTGGCTCTAATTATCCACCACTAAACATCCACTGGGGAGAACAAGTTTAATGGCAGATGGGTTCCCCTCTTTTTTTTTCTTTTTAACACAAAGAATAGAGAAAACAGGAAAAAGAATCTCTGACCAATGCACCTGGAGTGAACCAAACTGCCCCTAAATCTGAATTTATTGCCTTAACCTTTCCAGCATACAGAGTTTTCCAATTTGCTCTGCTTGATACCACAGCAAGTCATGAAGGACAAGATGTTAACAGAATTATGTCTCAAATTAACTTCTCTTAAATAGTGAAGTCAGTCAGTATTGATTGACTTTGACAAAGAAAAAGCAGACTGTTCCCATTTGATGGAAAAGGGGACAAGGCTTCTCAGAACTCAACTGCTCAACAGATAAAATGGAAATTCATCTTTGTGCTATTTGTTTGCATAATCTCCTGCAGTGCAGGGTATGAATTTTCGTTTAATAATGACCTACAGAGCTTTATCTGCTCTCCCTACATTCTTAACATGCATATTCGACAGATTTCAAAGCATTTACATCCATGGGGGAAGTGTAGAGGCTTTCCTGCTTTGCTCTTGCCCAAACATAAGACACTTTCACAGCTTAGAACTTCACTGCTAAAATTAATGGGTGCAAAGCAGCTTAAAACACAGCTTCACTTGAACGTGGCCGTGCCCCTTTGCAGTACCGCTGGCTGGGAGAGCCAACTGCAGCTTCCAAACCCCTGGAACGTTTCAGGTTCCCTTTGCCCTCATCCTTTGGGCAGGTGGGGTTGCCTGACTACCAAAAACCCATCAGTAATGATAAATAATTCCCTGTACTCAGAAGGTCTCCTGCATTCTTCTCTTCCACAGCACATAAAGCAACAAACTGATGAGAGCACATGGGTTTGGTGCCACAATTCATAAGGACTAGAAAATGACATTCAGGAATAAATGTCCCCCTTTTCTGCCCCTGCAACAGCCTCGGGTTTGAGAGCATTTCATGGGCAGTCACCCAGGTAAGTATTAATGTAGAATACAGATTTTAAAATTATTTGTGATTATCTGGGAAAGGGCACAGTGTCACTGTAGTTTGGGCATGATCCTTTTAAATACACTTTTTATGAAAATTATTTCCTCTTAAAAATAAAACATCACAACTATGGACCAAGCAACCTAGAGAACCTCGGAATTCCAAATATTTCCATCAATATTTAAATGCAAAATGCAACAGTAAGTAATGGTACTAGAGCAATTTTTAAACTAAATGAGTTCTGCAATGATCTATTGCTGGAAAAACATTGGACCTGCTGCAAACTAATGACCAGAAGAAAAAGGAGCCTGAATTCCTCCCACTAAACCCAGCGTGGATGGTGACGAGTTCCAGCAGAGCAAGGCAGCACTACCCAGATGAGCTCCTCCTGAGCAGAACAGAGTGGTGATCGTCACCAGATGGATCCCTCGGGATTTAGACTCAAATAGGAACATTTCTGCAAGCACAGAACGCTCAGACCTTGGCCCAGAGCTGACTGACCTGTGCCTCAGTGACACTGCAACACTGAAACAACCGCAGCGAAGACACCAGCAAAGTGTGAGCCAAGGACAACGTGGTGACACTGCAACACGGATCCTCTAACAAAAACCCACCATTATAAAGACACAGAAATCCAGCAAGTGAAACCTCTCTGTCAGAAAATCCAAAGCTTACTCCTAACTCAGTGAATCCGGTTTCCATCAGAGTCTGGGGCTGGAGTGGCTGACCACAGACCTTTCTCATCTACATTCCTGCTCAGGAACACCAACAGAGAAGATGGGAAAAAAGTGTTTGGAGAATTCAATGCAGAATATGTTGTGATTGAACTTCTGAACTCTTCTAGCAGATTTCTAGCTGCTGTCTGGGACTAAACAGATTCCAAACAAATTCAAAGACATTCAACAGCCTATAGAAACTGCCAGAAGAGTTTGCAAAATACAGAAGTAGATCAGCCCTCTATGGTCCCTGAGCTATTTAAATTGCGGTTTCAGGCATCCGTTTTCAAACACTATGTTTCAGTTAGTTCCACCCCATTTACCCCTTTCCTGCAGTAGTCGTTCCACAATGAATGCAGAGTGCCCGAACTGGACACCTGGAATGGTTCAAGTGGAAATTACCCAGCTCGTTCCTGTTGTCCCTTGAGATTTATGCACTACTTTCTACACATACACACATTTTTGTCAGAAGTGTATTTTACCATTTCTTGTGCAACATCATCAGGAGTTTCCTTCTCCAGATCAAAAGTAAACTCAATGGCTCCATTATCTTTGGGTTTTCCTTTCAGTTTCTTAGGATCTTCTACCCAGAGTCTTAAGGCAATAGAGGATTTCCTACCATGGTCTTCTTCTGCAAGTTCCACTCTTACCCCAGTATCTTCAGCAAAAAAGGCATGGCTTAATAAATCTTTAATTTCGTATCTGCAAAGGATATAAAGAACATTCAAATACTGCAAGTCAACAATTTCAGAGAGGTTTGTAACGAGAAACTGCTGTTAGAGCTGGAAACATTTACAGGACATTTGGTGTTCACCCACAATGAATTTGTGTTCTTTTTGAAAAGACATGGGATTTCCCATGTTATTGAAAAGGGAAGGAAATTGAAAAACTGACATTTCCCAAAGCTTTGGCAACATTCATACACCACAAGCACTTAGAGAAATGCAGATATATTCAACTATTATGCAGCTTTGTTAAACTTTTCTTAAGTATCTGAGCTCAAACAGTACGGAAGAAGAGTCAGCTGCAGTCCCTAAAACCTGTGCTTGTGAGCGCCAGGAAATACCAAGCACAAGACAAACTGGCAGAGACCAGTGAAACACCAGGTTTGAAAACCAGAGATGGAAACGAGGCACACGGTGTCTCCGTACCCCAAGGTCAGTGAAATCTGCTACAACGCTCATCCTGACACATCTGTCAGGAAATCATTGCTGTTCGCACTTCCATGCTGCATCTTCTCCTCCACAGGGCAGACCCCCAGACCAGAGCAGAAATCCACAGTTTTGAAATCCCTGCATACACATTATTCAATACAAAACTTAATCCCGTGAAACAAACCTTTCTTCTTTGTTTTTGCAGATGCACTCCCCAATTATCTCCTTAATTTCAGGATCGGTAACTTTCTCAAAGCTTGCTGGCTTTATACCCTAAAAGCAGAGAGAAAAATTATTTAGTGAGAAAAATAATTACATTATACCTCTTAATTAAGCGTATTTTTGCTGCATTTTAAAGTTAATTCCATCCAGGGAGTAACTAATGCTTTTAAGTTGTTAGTCTTAATGCAAAACTGAGTTGAAGATTTTGGGGTGCTGTAGTTCTAAATACCACTGCACTTCAAAATCAGTACACGAGTTTGCATGAGCTCAGCCATACACAGGGCAAGGAATCCTTTCTGTTTACCAGCCTCTGTGAATTTTACCTTTATATCCTCTGGACTCTGAAGTGAATATTCAAGAAACAGCCAATTTTAAATTTTCAAAATAACCATTTTCTGAAATTATTCCTTTTATGATTTTGCCTTAGCTCTCAAAGCACTAAATGAATAAAGACAAATAATCATGGTTTTCTTCAGATAGCTAAAAATGAGTTAAAAATACCTTGGAATATTCCATATTCCTGTTTTACACAAACCTCTTGCTTTTGCATGACCCAAACACTCTCCAACACATTCCCCTCCATATAAAAAAATTAAAGATCAATCCCAAAACCAAGCAGGAAACAGAATATGCTCAACATCTCTGCATTGCTCTTGAATTCCCAGGATATTGTTAGAAACCCCCCGGGAATACAGAGCAGGTGTAACCCATAAATCTGGTTAAACCTCTGTCAAATGTTAGCGTTTTTGCTGGGAACAGATTTCAAACAGCAACCTATGAGCGTGGCCCTTCAAGGAGAACACCCGGCTACCCAGGGCAGAAGAAACCCCGAGGAGCAGCATCCACGGCCCCGTGCGGGGAGCGCGGCCCCAGCGGGCACAACGGGGGCAGCCTCCCTTCCTTCAAGGTCAAGTGGGATTGTGCTAAGAGGATGGAGAGGATTTAAAAGGGACACAGACACCCTCCCAGGACAGTCACGGGTCAGCTCTCCCGACTTTCTAGCATTGCAGGACCAAGACCTTAACTCAGCATGACCCACCTCAGGGTGTACAGCCCCAGCAGAACAACATCTAACATTGAATAAACATCTTACCAACACAAGGAGAGGCTGTAGCACAAGGGGCATGCAAGCCTCAGGCTAAAGAGCCGCTCTTACATTATGTCACCATTCTGTACAAATAATCCAAATGTACCAAAAACACTGATGGGGAACACCCGTGCAGGCGCAGCTACGGGGATGTGCTCTCAAAGCCCAGGGTGACGATTTCCTCCGATTCCAGGCTGGGGACACGGAGGGAGGGACGTTCCCGTAGGAGCAGCCGCCCCGTCCAGCGAGGCCACCTCACCTCAGCCCTCCCAGCCCCACCCCGTGCCTGGCACCCCCTTCCCCCAGAGCAGCAGAGGGTTTCCAGTGAGTGCCGTCCAGGGGTATCTCCAGCTACAGATGACAAGGGGCAACACAAGAAGTTCTTCTGTTTATTTGTGATGTCCAGCTGAAATCACAAAATTAATTGATTCCCTTTTAAAAACACGTTATTCCCTCCACCTACTAAACCAAGATGGACATTGATGAAAATAAGACAAAATTAATTGGAGAAGGGATGATGCAGTTAGACCCTATCACTTAGGGACCCAACTATTTCCAATGAAGCCAATGAGCAGAACAAAAACGAAACACAATTTCCTTTATCTAAAAAACCAGAATGTGATTAAGCACATAACTGAATAGGAATTGGACATTTAGCTTCACTCAAATCCTTTTAAAGTTTCACCCTGAAATAACAGTAAATAATGGCTCATGCAGTCACAGATAAGGAGCCCAGCAGAGTGGACTTTTGGCTCATGGAGTGGATTAAAAAAAGAAAACAAGTACTTTCAGAGAGTCTGCAGTAATACACTGAATTGAGTCTTGAATAAATTCTATGGATGATTTTCAGAGAGGGCTGGAGCCTCTCTGAGAATTTCTGAATATTCCAGCATCAGATTATACTTTTATCCTTTTATGAACATTCTGTTGCTATTCAAGCCTCAGATTCTACTTCAAACTTCCTCAAATAATAATTTTAGGTCAACCACCCCCTATTTGTCTTAAAATTCTAGAGTGAAATACGTAAATCATATATTTTGAAAAAACAGTAATAAAAATACAGAATAGCCACATAAAGGCTCAGGTCCCCAGTTTTGCTTCAGCAGAAAGCTGCAGAGATCCAAAAAACCCCATTTTTGTGAGAACAAACCAAAATAATCCATACACGCGGCTGGCTGGCTGTGACCCACTAAAAAGAATTATTTGCTTAAGCAAACCTAAATCTTACTGATGAGACGAGGGTTCAAATTTTGTGTATTAGAAAAATGTGTCAAAAGGCACTGGAGTGCCCAGGCTGGCTCCAGTGTGCCACGGCGAGCTCCTAGAGAGCTCTGATACCTGAACTGAAATGAAAGAAAACACAGCAGCACCAAAATGTATTTTCAGCAGGACTCCTCTGTACCCTACTTCACCTTTAATCTCCAGGAGTTTAGTGTGCTCTCCAGCGAGAAGGAGCTGGACGAAAACTTCGGTAATTCAGAAAGGAAAGAAGGATGAATCTGCACATTTCAGTGCGCTGCTGTTTGCTGGGAGAAAACTGATTTCATATCAGTGCGACACTCACCAGGAGAAAGGGCAGTGAGACCTAACAAAGGCTTTAGGCTGAAGAGAGGCAGGTTTAGATTAGACATAAGGAAGGAATTCCTCCCTGGGAGGGTGGGCAGGCCCCGGCACAGGGTGCCCAGAGCAGCTGTGGCTGCCCCTGGATCCCTGGCCGCGTCCCAGGCCAGGCTGGACAGGGCTGGGAGCACCTGGGACCGTGGGAGGTGTCCCTGCCAGGGCAGGGGTGGCACTGGATCAGCTTTGAGGTCACTTCCAACCCAAACCATTCCATGATTCTATGAAAGGCCGTGAGCTGTTATAAATCAATGTTTACTGAAAAATATCCCACAAACATGTATCAGTATCCATTTAACAGGGAGATAAAATGTGCACGCACACACACACAAAATCCAAAAACAAAAAAAAACCCAGCAGAGGCAACTCAGGCCAGACTATCTGCAGAGCTCCCAGCACCTAGAGGAATAAACTGCTCACATGTCTGTGCTCTCAAGGGAACCTGCCAACCGCTTTTACAATTTTCGTAAGCACTCCACGGGTATCTTAACACAAACTGAACATATGCACGACACAAATAGCATGAGGCATATCACAGTTCCTTCCAATTTAATTTTCTTTTACAGCATTCACAAATAATCTTCAGGTAAATGGCTCAACTTTAACTCTGGCATGACTGGGATGGAGCAGGGAGGGCATGTTGGGCATCTGGAAATTAGGTTTGCCTGAGAACAGTCCATTTAGCAGATCCCCAATGACTGATTCCCAATATTGACCTTACAAATTGCTTCCACAAATAAAAAAGGCAACTCTTCCACCAACACTTCATTTTCACCATCTTTTGATGGAACAGCGACTCCTCTCCAAACATCCATTGTGTTAATCTGCTGAACAGCTCAGCTATGAATAGATGACTAAAACAAACGAGGACAAAACACAGGGAGGGAAGAACTGAACAGAGCTGCTTTGCCAAAGCATTTTCTCCCTGTCCCTGTGCTAGAGGAGCTTTTGTTCCTCTCTCTTCATTGAGCTCTCCAAGGCCAGGTCCCGGGGATGCTGAAACGCTCCCTCAGCCGGGTGCCTCCCGACCATGAACAGGGCTTCTACAGCCATCAGAGGACTCATCTCACTCACTCAAACAAAAGCCATCTGTCTTCCCTGAGCATTCCCAAGGAAACGGGGCACCAAAACTCAAAGTGCATTAGCTAAGAAATTATCCAGGACGGTTTGAAAGCTGTACAGCTTCCTATAAATTGAAATAAACTCAGTGGCACCACCTGTGAAAGGCAGGGTGGCAGAAGGGGCACAAGAATAATACAAGTTCCTTACATGTTAAAAATATACACACATATATAAACCAAGAGCAAACTGAGAGATCAAATAATTTCCCTTTTGAGAATTCCCCTGTCTCAAACAGGATGATTTATTCTGACTCCCTCACCACCACTCATTCCCACCCCGTTCTTTCTGCAGCAATTAGATCTGTGATCCACTGCCCTCCCGTACAAGGCAGCTGAGCCTACAGCCAGGCACGTACAGACATTGAAGTTGTGTCCTTCATGCTGAGGGAAAAACGTGCTGCCTGTTTTGCAGAGGTCTAAAAACAGCCCCTTGCCATTTTCCACCAGCAGAGCACCCCTTGGAGCAGCAGCACGTGACGCTTTGTACGGGACACAGCGAGTGCCACACGAGCCACCAGGACAGGACGTCTGACCCACGCCAGGCACTGAGGGCTGCAGGGGCTCTCCCGGCCCCCGAAGTGCCCTGCCACCCCAGCACAGCCACTCCCCTGCCACCTGAAGCTGTCTCTCGGCTCACATAATTCCTAAAAAAGGAAAAAGCCTTCTCCCAAAAAGACTGGAGCCATGTTCCAGCTGTAACTGCACCTGGCACACGCTCTGAAGTCACTGGAATGAAGGTAAAGCTCTCATTTTACCAGGCTCCTGTTCCATGACATCACTGTGTGCAATTATAAACCCATCTCTGTTTCACTCCAGAGTCGTGCTCCATCCTAATGCGGAGCTAAGAGGATTACCTGCAGATCTAAGATCTCCAAAAGCCACAAGAAGTCCATGCAATGACATTCCCAGCATTGTTTGCCCGCTGTCATTGTGCCCCAGCGTTTATTCTGTCTGTGTGTGCAGTGTGGCACACAGCCTGGGAATGCTGGGAAAACCTTCAACAGATCATGAAAACAAACAACATGAAAGCTTTCAATGCAAACCAGAACCCTCTAACAGGGTGGGGTGTTCTGAAGCACAGTTTGTGCCACAAATCCAAGGAGATGGCCAGGAACCCCCCGGAGACGCAGCTGCTCTGCTGTGCACTCTGCAGCGCATCCCTAAGAAAACACTGGGCTGGAGCAGCCTGGGAAGGTCACAGATTCCGATGCTTCATCACTATTGTCTACATCAAAATCACTTGGCAGAATGATTAAACACAAAAAAAAATCTGAGTAAGAAAAACCATCAAGTTATGCATGAAAAATGAGATTATGGCATCAGAAGGAAGGGCACTGCAAATATGCTGACCAGGAAATCACTTCAAAGTGAGCTGCGGTAAGTGTGGCTTGGCCCCGCTGCTTGGGAAAGATGTATTTTCTATTTATGGTACAGATCCATTTTTTTAATGTTTACACTCCATCACTCAGGCTGAAAGGGCAGAGAGAGGTGACAAGTTGGAACAAGCACATTTTGTCTGGCAGAGAAATGAGCCCCCCTGCACATTTCCAAACACGACCACCACCTCATCCCGGACAACTGCAAACACACAGGCACACGTGTGGAAAAACAGGAGTGCAAAAATTAAAGCAGCGCTTAAGCCACGGGAATATGGTCAGGCAGAATAAAAGGTCACTGAAATAGATGAAGTATAATAATTTTACACTAGAGACATGCAGAATGTGACATAGGCTGAAATAATAATGTCTCAGAAAGGTGATGTTTGTATTTTCCACACCAGTAAGGACTACCAACGTGTGTGACTTGGACAGCCGGGACGTGAGGTGTATCTCACATCCTAGGAGCAGGCAAGGGCTTGGTAGAGTGTCAGGACATAGAGCAGAAACTACTGAAAAAGGCATTGCAGGGGCAAAACCCAAATCATGCCCTGCCTGCGCTGGGCAGCAGAGGCAACGTCAGCCCAGGGGGACCCAACAGAAGGTAGAAATCTAAAGATTCTGTTGGTTGTTGCTCCTTGATGCAAACTCCAGCCAGCAACTCCAACCCCTGTGGATGCTATCAACACCTCCAGAGGTTGCCACTGCAATGCTGAGCCCAAGGCAGGAAAGGAAAGTTATTTTATTTCATACTTTTTAAATAAAGGCATCAGGCAGCTAGACACAGCAAACACATTTTTACAATGTACTGACCCTCAATTTAAAACACTAAAAATAGTATTTATATTTCTGGTGCAGAAAACCCCAGCTTCTTTAAGAAGTCAGCAAATGTCTCACTGAGAAGCTGCAGCGTTCAGGTGCTCCACAACCTCTCCATCCAAGAAGGTCGGAGCCACCTTCTGCTCCAGTGGGAGCCCCAAACCCCATCTCGTCCAGGAAGGAACAGTCTAACTCAGCCCCCCGGGTTCGGTCACACTCCATTTCTGCCCGAGTGTCAGCCTGTCAGCCCCAGGGCTCGCACCATTGCCGCGGCACCAACCCCAACTCTTCATCCGAGGGGTCTGAGAGTTCCTCTGTCTGCACGAAGCCACTGTCCCCGCTCAGGGCAGACCCCACCGCGCCGGGCAGGCTCGGGACCCCACACCCCAAACTTCCATGCCTCCTCCTCAGCGCGGCGTCCCTCAGACCCCGCGGCCACTCACGCTGCCAGAGGGTCCCAGCTGTCCCAGCTCTCCTGCAGACACAGCTCCTCCAGGGAAGCACTGAGCCCACCAGAAGGTTCCTCCTGGGACAGAGGATCTCCCCCAGGACATGAGGCTCCTCCTGCACCCTCACCCCAGAGGTCCACCCCCTGCTCCTCCTTCCTGCCTGACAGTTGTGCGGCTCATGGCATTTGACAGGGCTTTCTCCACTCCACAGGCGCTGGTTAACCCTTTCCTTGGAAAAACAGTCAATTTTGCCATCTAGGGAATCCTGGTGCCTTTGCTCCCACTGTTACCACCCCAAATTCAGATGAAAACCACACACCCTCCGTGCTGGTACCTGATGTTTTTGTCTTCAGTTTTCCTTGCCAGACAGTTCTGCTTCAAAAATACCCCTTACAATGACCTTTCAACAGCTTCTCCACCACTCTATGTGATACACATCATCTCCCACCTCTCTACAGTATAAAGCCAGTTTTACAGAATTATAATAATTTACCATCTAATCCTGAGCTGTGTAAAGGTTACTGCCATAGAAAATGAGTCAGTTCAGGCTTCCATCAGTGTTTAAAAAAATGGCTACTTAAGTCAGCAAATTGAAATATAGCATTTAATTAGGAATCCTCTGATTAATCATTATTCTTTGCCATCTTGGATATTGCTTTGATAAATGAGGCTTAGGAGCCTTGCAAAGTCTTAATTACCAATATTCCAGATGGCTGAGAGGTGTACACAGAGCTCCTCTGGGTACATGGAGCAGTGAGGAGATGTTCTCCGTGGCTCCAGTGCACACACACGTTCCCAGTAACACCAGCTGACCGTGCCGGCCACTCCCGTGGTGACACTGGGTACCCTACAGCAAAGACCTTTCCCTGCTCGTTCTTCCCAAGTTTGATGTACTTGTGGCCGAGGGACATAAAATCAGTGACAAAGGCTACTGAAAACGTTTGATGTCGCTGCATCCAGTCAAACACACTCCAAGTGCAGAACGTTAAGCTTACACATAAGCCTGAAAGAGGTTTGTGGAACCCAGAGCTCAGATACCTCAATTTCTCCAGCGCAGCGCACACTTGACACACTGACACCTCACCAAAATACGCTTTTGAACCTTCAAACGGCAAGATCCAAGACAAATGAGGGACGGGTACTCACACAGGTTACTTTTCGGTAGATTTGAGCAGCATTCTGGCATTCTGAGTAAGGGTATTCTGAGGTAGCCATTTCCAGCATGCACATTCCAAACGCGTAGACATCCACAGATTCATCGTAGTGTTCCTCGTACATCTCCGGGGCCATGAATTCTGGTGTACCTACACAGACACAAAGACAATGCTGGTTTTTCACAGGGGTCTGAGCGGCTTTAACCACAAACTTTTCACCTGTACGAGTGTGCCCAGCACAACTGTGCAGAGCTGCGTGCAAGGTTATTTCCAAAGAGCTCAAGCAGCCCCCAGGGAGGAAATCCAAGGTCAGTGCAGGCACTTCAATGCCCATCTCTTGCTGGTGATAATCCAAAGCGGGGAAGCAGGGCAGGGAGGAGAGAGAAGAAAAAATATGAAAAATTTAGAAAATTAACAGGAAAATGAGCTATGGCTGATTTCCTGCCCCTACTGGAAGGGATGGAATGGTTTCTGTCTGGCTGGAGAGAAGGATGTGTACAGGTCTGAGGAGGTGAAAAGGGGAAAAGAAACAAGAACGTTCACTCTTGGTTTTATCAGGGCAAATTTGCAATTTTTTGTTTCCTCCAGAGATACGGAGTAACCACCAGCAGACAGCACTTTGGAAGCCAGTAGTATCACAAATCACCTACAGAGTCGTGCACAAAACATCAAACCTAATTCTGTCACTGGTTTAGTGGGACAGATCAATGAGGCTACTCACAGAATAAGGTCCTGCTCAGTAGGGATTAGGGTGTCAGAAATCTGATGCAACTGGGAAAATGTGAAGTGAGGCACTGGGAGCTGCAGCTTGGGGACAAGCGGCAACTTCCAACACCTGCAACATCTGCCCCGCAAACTACTCTGAAAAGGGTGGGCTTATAATGCAAAAAGAGAGAGCTAGTAACACCGGGGTAATTAATTCCAGGAACTGGATCTCACGCTGTAATTCACGCTGCGGAGTAATGACCAGTTTATTTCCTTTGTACGTGTAGAAAAGGTGAAGGAAGAGAGATCAATGCTGTTGTGCTGAGGGACAGGAGCGGCGAGCTACTGGGATGCCAAAAGAGAGTGGCAGGTCTTGGACCATGAGAAAGACCCAGATAAACTCTGCCTGTCCAGCTTCGGCACCCAAACTGCCCCCAGCCCTGGCAGACCCCCTCAGTGCTTTGTTACGACATCTCTGAGCAGCAGCAAAAGCACAACTGTAATTAAAGTAACGTAATCAGAGAAAATAGTTCTGGTGTATAGAATCCCAGGATGGTTTGGACTGGAAGGAACCTCAAAGATCATCTCATCCACCCCTGCCAGGGCAGGGACACCTCCCACTGTCCCAGGTGCTCCCAGCCCTGTCCAGCCTGGCCTTGGGCACTGCCAGGGATCCAGGGGCGGCCACAGCTGCTCTGGGCACCCTGTGACTTACCCTGAACTCTTTTTTAAAGGCAACATAAAGGACACCCCTCAGAACTGGAGTCTGCTTTTGCACACATTTCTGAAGTAGACTCAGCCTAACTCATAAACAAGCATTTCTGTAAAATCACTTTTGCAAAATTCAGGACTCATCTCTTCCCTCGCTTATGTTCCTTCCGTCCCAAAGACACTCACTCCTCCAGCCTTAGCAGACCAGTCAGACCCTGGCCGTGGCAGCTCAGCGCAGTCCCTCTCCCTGGGTGTTTGTCCTGGCTGTCAGCAAGGCAGAGGCACTGCTCAGGAAGGGTTAACAGCTGCCACAGGCAATGATTTTGGAGCTGCTGCCTTGCTTTAGAAGGAACAGGACTCAGCAGCAGGAGTGAATCTCATGAATTACAGAGCATTTTAAACAAATCTGAAAAAGTGATAGCAATAGTCTAAGAAGCAAATGGAACACTTGGCACCATTCCAAAACATGACAAAAATGACATTTTCCCCCCATTCCTTGAGGTGGAAAGGAACACGTACGAGCATCCTTCCACACACCAGAGCAGCTCAGGGCAGAGCTGTCCAGCCCCACTGCCCAGCTCTGGGCAGGATGAGGTTTGCCCTGGCCGGGCTCTTGCGGGCGCTGCAAGCTCAGGGCAGCAGCAGCAGTGCAGGAGGCACGGCAGGATTAAGGACAATACTTCTGTGCAAGTGCATGCAAAGAATTAAACAAGAATTATCTGAAATTTTGAGATGCTAAAATAATTATTTAAACAAGTACTGTCTGAAAGATCAGGTACTATTTTCATATCTAATCAGGGACCAGAGGCTGCCACGATCAGTTTGCCAACTTTTATTGCCTAGAATCTAATTTCCATTTATACTGTAAGCTGGAACATGCCTGCATGCACGGTAACTCCCCTCCCCTTCCAGACACATTCCTCAGGCATTTGCAGCAGCTTCCCAGAACCATCACCTGCAGGTCTGAACAAAGGAGATTGGCTACAGAAGCTTGGGTGAAATATATCAACTGCTTGACATTTTCAGCAAAACATTCCCTGTGGACCGGAAACACTGAAGTGTAACTTCTGTAAGGGCGCAGTGTCCTTCAGCAGTCACTTGGAAAATGTTCTCCCAGTTCAAGCAAAGCCCAGGTCTAACACTTCTCATGTGGGCACCACCTCAGGGATCAGAGATGGTCTATCTCAGAATCACAGAATCATGGGATAGCTTGGGTTGGAAGGGACCTTAAAGATCATCCCATCCCACCCCTGCCATGGGCAGGGACACCTCCCGCTGCCCCAGGCTGCTCCAGCCCCCTCCAGCCAGGCCCTGAGCCTGTCCTCAAACACACACGAGCTGCTGAACCCTTGCTGCTCCTAGCGAAGGAGAGAGAAGGATTTGTGGATATCAGGTAATGTTCCATTTAAAGGGCCAAGAAGAAATTGTTTTACCATTGTGATACAGCCAGAAGGAGAAGAGGAAGTTCTGACACCATTACCTACTGATTCCCATTTTTATAGTGGTGTAAAGGCAACAGTCCCAAAGCCACTTCAACCTCCACTACAATCTGCAGCTTAAAAACCACGAATGCAAAACGGGCAAGGACGATGTTAAATAGACAGCCACGATACTGACTGAGGGAAGCCAAGGAGAACAGCATTACCTATGACACTTTTGGCAAATGAAGCTCTCTTGAGTGTTGCCAGACCCAAGTCTCCTATTTTCACAGATCCAGTTGGTCCAGTAATAAAAATATTGTCACATTTCAAGTCTCTGTGAATTATTGGTGGAGTTCTTGTGTGCAAGAAAAGAAGACCCTTCAGGATTTGCCGACACCAACTTCGCAGGACTTTAGGTTTCATCACTTTAAATCTCTTCAGATACCTGGAGCATAACATACACACAAGTGGGTATAAAGGAAGAGAAAACATTTTATTAGAGATTTGAGGCGCTTTAACAGCTGAAACTCCATTATGGATAAAAGCTCCTTACTAGATGCCGCAAGAGCAGCACAGAAATACCCCAAAATTGAAACAAATAAGATCTTTTCAAAGCAGGAATTAGAGCATTCAGTTTTAGGGAGGATGATAATAAGCGTTTTTGGTGCAAATACAACCAAATATTTTGAATTCTAATAATTCAGCAATTCATTTCATTCAGAGAACAGCTTTAGGATATGTTCATATATTCAAATCAGAAGAATACTGAAGTTTAATTTTAGCCACAAGTCTTTGACCTTTGCACCAGGCACCAGCATTTCCTTGCATTTCCCCGAAGCGCTGGTTGGGAGGGCACATTTGGGGAAGATGTAGGGCCTGCTAATGCACTGGCAGAGTAGCACGCTGGCCGAGCACTGCTCCCATTGGGGCTGAAAATCTGTTCCAGAACTGATGCCAACTGCTTTACATCAACCTTAACAAGCCTGTCAGTACCAGAAGCTATTAATTAATATTGCTTGGGAGATAACCTAGAGCACCTTCAGCTTCTAAGAGACGCTACCATTCAAGTGCCGTTCCATTTGAACTCCCTAACAAAACATGCAAATACAAGCACAAAAGCAAGCACAGAACACACCCTGACAAACCCAAACGTCACAGGCGGAAGATGAAATGCCAGAGAGCAGCTCCACGTTGCATAACCCAAACAGGGAAGGAGGCAGAAAGAGATGGAGGCCAAAATTCTGCCTGTCAGATCACTGCGGTTCAAATGCAGGGACAAATGACAGACACCAGAGAACAGCTCCATTTTTTGCTTTTATCTGGAGATGGCTTTTTTCAGCATATGAAAGTAGGATTTTGCTATAAATTTCCGCTGCTATTCTTAGCCCCCTTGCCGGGAGCGCAGTACTTACGTCTTCAGCGTTCCAGAGGTCATCAGCTCGGTAACCAGCACGATGCATCTTTTGCCTTTTGCACAGGATTCCCAGAAGTCATAAAACCTCACGATGTTTGGGTGCTGTAGACCTTTCAACATTTCTGCTTCCTCTTTAAATCTCTGCCTCTCTACTTTTGTGAGTTTTCTGTCCTATAAGCCAAAATGAGACATTATTATTAGTGATGGACAAAAATAAAGGCTCTGCATTGCCAGGGTATTCAGAATTTTAGATTTGTTTTATGCTTGTGTCAAGAGCAATTATAAAATCTTTTATGTAAGAGAGCAGCAGTGTGTACGAACTAGGGCACTCGGCCTAAATCCAGTACCAGGAAGACAAAGAGATGCCTGTGCTACGCCGTGCTCATGACAGCACTAATATTTCAGGCACCATGAACACACCCGCGGCATGATGGATCTACCCTCAGCTATTTCTTCATTTTGGGTGTTGTGAGGCTCGTTATCCAAGGGATTAGCACCCTCAGAATGTCATTTCCAGGTACGAATGTTCTCACAGCCAGGAGAGCTCCCACTGCCCGCAGCTGCTCCCGGGGTGCTCTGGCACAGAACACCAGCTGAGGTCCCTGCTCTCCACACCGGGCTCTACAGCCCATTTACCTCAGGATAAATTAAAACCGTATCACCTTCCAAAAAACCCCAAACACATCCATTTTTCTATGTGTTTGCTGTTCTGCTTAATTATATAGACTTTTCCCTTCTTATCGGTAAAGGAAGAGTTCCCAGCTGTCCTTCAGCTTCTTTCATAGGCTGCATATGCCTGGAAATCCTTTAGATTAGAAACGTGAAAATGTCATGTTCTACTGCTCTGCTTTTCCTAGAGCAATTTCAGGGCATTTCCCGCAAGCTCAGGGCTGTGGCAGAGCCTCCCTGCCCCTCCCTGGCTCAGCAGGAGCCCAGGGGCTGCCCGGAGCCACCGGCACACGGAGAGCTCCAAGGGGCAGCTCAGATCCTCGCTCCGACCCCTTGGGATGCGAAACCAGGGCAGCAGGGGAGCTCCAGCCCAGGTCCCACTACCATTCCTGCCTGGTTACCCACCCTGGCCAAAGCACTGCCCACCCCTGCCCTGGAAATGGAGCTCTGGGCATCTGCAGAAGGTGCTCTTACTCAGAGAGCCAAAGGCTCACCGAGATTAATTAGTTCATCTTTTACCCTCAGCCATCTTCCTTTTCTCAAGTCACTCAGGCACATCTGTGAGAGCTCCACTCTCATGTGCACTCAGGAATTAAATGGGAACACAGCTGACTTATAGCCAAGATGCAAATGCATCAGCCACTGCCATTGCCACAGCCTGCCCCCCCACAATCCTGAACAGCTCAAGATGGGAATGAGAATTCCCAGGGCTACAAACCAGTCAGCTTCACACGGAGCCCTCATCAGAGGGAACACGGGGCTGAAAGCACGATCCGGCCCTCGGTGAATGCCCAAACCCTGCCCCAGTGCTGTGTGTGCACGGGGGGAGCGTTTCCATCGTCACTGGGGGTTCTGGGGGGGCTCCCCATTCCCTCTGTGATTCCTGGAGCAGCGTCAGAGCAAACCCTGCCCAGGCAGCAGCGGCCCAGGCTGGACAGTGCTGGTGCCCTGCGTGACTGGGTCCCCAGGGCAGCACCCCACAGGGACAGCAGCACACAGAGCACCCACAGCTGAGCCAGGCAGCACCTCTGCTGCCCTGCACCGGCTGCATTCTTTCCAAAGGAAAAAAAAAAGAAAAAAAAAAGCAGGCTGTCTAACGAGTCAGGCAAGAAGAGCCACAGAATTGCTCTCAAATCCATCACTTCTTCCCTACTGCTGAGTTTCCTTCTAACTTAAAACCTGCAGAATAAATCAGACACACTGCTGTTAGGGAGGAGAAGGAGCAAGTCCCTGTGCAAGGCAGGAAGAGCCGAGTGGGAGCTGGCAGAGGAAAGGAAAGGTGGCCACACAGATCCAGCAGATTTGCAAAATCTTTCCAATGAAAAAAAAAGTAATACCGTACTCCTTGACTCTGATTTCCGGATTTCTGAGCACTGTGAGAACTTTTCCATTGCTACTTTATTGGTAACTTTTAAAACTACCCTTCAGCAGGCAACCATATCCTGTATATTCTACATATTATCAGCAAAGATCATTTTGGAAACTGTAACAAAGTGATTCTGGGAGACAAATGTGTGTTTTATTTGGAACTGCAGCAGAAAAAGTCTGGGTTTTTTTCATCAGATTGATATCTGGGCATTGTTTTCCAGCTGGAGAGGCAAGGGGAGCGCCAGGGCAGAGCGGCCGCTCCTGCGGCTGCAGCCTCCGCCACGGGAGGGGTCTCTGGTGCCACCAGGGCTCCACAACCTCCTCTGAATTCCTCCAGCCTGAACCTGACACACGAGTCGCTGGCGAACACGTAAGCTGATTCTGAAAGGGCTTAAGGGTTGGAGTGGTTTGTGCTCGAAGCAGCAGAAACACCTGTCGAACTGCGTGACTAACCCGGGTTTAATCCAAACCCAGAAACCTCCACTGCGCTCACAGACATTCCCCACCACACAATCCACACAAGCAGAAGCGTCCTCGTCCTGAGGCTGAGGGTGTAAGCCTGAAACAAGCTCCAGGCATTACATTTTAAGATAGAGAACAGGATTCTTTGGAAAGGTCATGACAAAGAGAGGCAATCACAGACTCATGGACAGGCACAGGGTGCCCAGAGCAGCTGTGGCTGCCCCTGGACCCCTGGCAGTGCCCAAGGTCAGGCTGGACATTGGGGCTGGGAGCCCCTGGGACAGTGGGAGGTGTCCCTGCCATGGCAAGGGGTGAATGAAATGGGATTTAAGGTCCTTCCAACCCAAACCATTCTGTGATTCCATGAATTTCTGATTAGCGCTTCACAGCCTCAGTCTTGGTAAATCCCACACCCATTCAAACTGGATTAGCATGATGTTCACAGCAGAAGATACAAAGAAGTGAATATCCTATCTATAATCAAATTTCCGCTAATCCAACACATGTATGTTGTTCTCTGCTCCTCCCTACTCATCACAGGCAGGGCGGAAAAATGCCTGTCAATATAAAATGTATCCCCTCATTAAGCTCCTTAGTGGGGAACTACAGCAAAGACAGGAATTAGTAAGTAAATGCGTTAACAAAAGGAAAGGGAAAACTTACGAATTAAATTTCTGGAATGGCACCCAAATTAACAGCAGGAACATGTGCAGTTAGTCATCCCCAAGCATCATCTCCTCCAGGTTGTAACATATGGGCTCTGACTAAGGATATGAGAATTACACAAGCAGGAGACTGGCTTTCACCTGAGCCTTCAGAAGATTTCCAAGATTAACAAACGAGGTCAAGTTTCCTGCCTAATTCTTTGTCAGGGGCAAATCAACTCCTTCCCCCCACCATGAAGGGGTTCTTGTAAAAAAAGACCACACGAATTTTTCACGTTCAATGCATAAAACTGTGTAGGAGCAGGTCTGGAACACAGCTGTTGCCAACTAGAAAGTTGTGCTGCTTTGCAGTTTCACATAATTTTAAAAATTTTCTCCTTTTAAAGTCTTGAATTTTCACTGATGTTAAAAAATTTTACACTAAACCTTGGATATCTTACCTGCTTCCCTGCCTAAGGACTTCTGTGTCCAGCTAGCCTATAAATACTGTTTCCTTGAAAGCTTTCTGTTTTGTTTTTAAATTCTAGAACTGACACAGCGGCATTTACTGCTGGTTATTTAATTTTGTCTCATTTTGGACAGATGAAGGCCTGTCTTCAGGGCAAGCAGGAGCATTCGGTCAGCACACGAGGGCAGGGCTCACCTCCTTCACACAGCAGCTGTAACACCCCTGACCCACATTCGTGATGAAGAAAAACCAGAGGCATTTCCAACCCAGGGACAGAAATCAAATACCTGCATCAGCAGAATGAACATCTGTTCAGATCATTACATTTCCACATCTGCAATCCACTGCCCCAGGCTGCTCCAAGCCCCGTCCAGCCTGGCCTGGGACACTGCCAGGGATCCAGGGGCAGCCACAGCTTCTCTGGGCAGGGCCTCATCATCCTCACAGCCAGGAATTCCCTCCCAATATCCCATCTTCCCCTGTCCTCTGGCAGTGGGAAGCCATTCCCCGTGTCCTGTCACTCCAGGCCCTTGTCCAAAGTCCCTCTCCAGCTCCCTTGGAGCCCCTTTTGGCACTGGAAGGGGCTCTGAGGTCTCCAGTGCTATTGACTTGTTCAGTAAATTCTGTATTGTGAGCATTGCCTCTTTAGTTTTCAAAATTCACATTACAAAGATTTTCAGAATTTAAAAATTCAAAGGCCCTGAGAAATAAAGATGAATGATAACACACTTCAGAAGCAAAAAAAACCCCAACAACTTAAAACAGTGTTTGTCTTTATATTGAAAAACTTACTGCAGTCACATTCTGCATTTCACATTACAACTTGTCTATCTACCATGAGAGGAATCACAGATTTCTCCTTGGGAGCCAAAGCAGGCTCAGGCGTGCAGCAGCTGGCACTGTGAAGGGCTCCAGGTACCACCAAAGTGGCAGCTCTCGTGCACCAGCCCCATGTCTTTGGTATTATCCTGCCCATGCTGTAAATGTTTAACAGCATCCAGGACCTTTCATTCCCACACCCTGCACACCCAGTTATGAGCACTCATCACTTGGAGCAATCCTAAAGGATAAAATCCCCTCTCTGTGAACAAACAGCAGATGCCATCAGACAACTTGCAAATCAAGAAAAAAAATGCTACAGCTTCATTCCCTCTCAGAATCCAGCCAACATTCTTCTTCACCCAGTCACCCTCGGCGAAGTTACAGCCTGCTATTTGTCAGCGGCGCTCGCGAAGCGCGGGGAGGTTTCCCAGGGGGAGCTCATTTTCCACAGGCATAAAGCAGTCCTTGTCCCCATGGATACTCACAATTCAGAGAACAGGAGCTATGGAACAGGCTCAGGAAGATTTACTTATTTGCCTGAGTCATTGCTAGGAATCTATGAAAAATTAGGAGTTGAATTTAGACCTTTATGGCTAAATCTGGCACGGTAGAAAAGGCTGAGTGTGCTTTTTTGCTGGAGGCAATCATAGCTTGCTGTTTTCTAAATTGATTAAGGCACATGTCAAAGCCTTACAGCAGAGGAACGCTGGGATTCACATCTTCTACTGAACCCCAGAACTGCAGCAGCTCATCCTGCAAGGGCAGGGGGAAGGAGAGACAATACCTCAAATCTCCAATCCCAGGAGCCACAGAAACACCCAGGACACCCAACACTGTGGACAGAATACGCGTTTATAGGTGAAAACCTCCCAACACCATGGGCAGAGTGTGTTTTACAGGTGAAAACCTCCCAACATAACCACACCATGGCAACCAATGTTTAAACAAAATAAGTTCCTGTCACAAGTAATTGAATTAATTTCAGGTAGCACCCTCTTAACTTCCTTAATTACCAGTGCTTAACAGGCTCCACATAAGCTTATGACTGCAGATGAAATACCAAAACAGTTCTGACTTGCTTCACAAAACACCTTTTTCAAAGGAAACTCTGAAATCAATGTGTGAAAAAAGCTGGACAAACTCCACATCATCAGATTCCCTCGGAAAGGAAAAAGCCCTAACCCCAAAAAAACCACTTCAGGCATGTCATGAGGCCCTGGCGTTTCAGTATTTTCTGGAATCCCTTCTGAGCGAGCCCAGCATTCAGTGAAGTTTAAGCAACAACTGGTTGTGTTTCTAAAAAGCCTTTTGCTTCACCTACTTCCTGTAACCCATAAACACAGTGACTGGGCAGGTAAATTACCCTCACGCCAGAGCTGGACTTGGCAGCAGAGTAGGGATGCTCCAGCCATCCCTTGGAGGCTCAGTCCTGCGCTGGCTCACAGCAGGAGTGGAGGGAAACATTTCAGTGCTGCTGCCTAAAAAAATCACCTTCAGAGAGGTGGGAAAAGCGGGGAGGAGCCGCAGAGGTTCCACTGCCCTGGAGGGGCTGTGCCTCCCAGGGCAGTAACCACAGCACAGTGACCACTGGAACCTGTCTGGGCACCAGCCCGGCAGCAGGGGCTCGGTGCTGAGAGGAGCCATCCCCTTGCTGCCTCTTCCATCCCTCCTCCTTCCTCCAGGGCAGTTTTCAAATTAGCTTATTTTTACAGGTATGAAATCCCCATAGATCTCCTGCCCTAGAGAAAGGTCACGGGGGTTGGAAGATGATGTCTGAGATCCCTTCCGACTCAAACCATTCAAGGATTCTGTGATTCTCTTTGCCCTGTGTTTGCTACACGCACATGGTATTTTTCCTGAAGAAGAGCGATGCCACCCCTCGCCCAGCAGAGACCCTGCCAGAGAAGCCCCAAAGCTGTTTCCCTTTACCCAGTGCTACCAGAGTGCAAACGTTAAAGCTCCCTTGGCCAGTGAGCCTCACCAACCTGAATTAACACAGCACGAACATTAGCAGAACAAGCAAAGCTTGATTTAGCTTTGCTCTGGCAAATTTAATCTTGGGGCAGCACTCAATCCTGCCTTTCTAACAAGCAAACAGCATTTTCATCCCATTATTGCTACCATTTCCCATCTCGTTATAACCTAGCAATTGCACACTTCAGTCTGTAAAACACTTAAAGTGAAATACTCTTACCAGTGAATTAATCATAATCCACCAGGAACCCTAAGCAGGGAACAGGGTCTGAGATGGTGATTTAGGAATTCAGTTCCCAATTCAGTTCCCCCACTGACTCACCACACACTGCTATCTCTCGCTCCCCCGTTTCCCCCTACCCTCTGTGGCAGGATGGAGAGTAGAATATGCATTTTCTGCCTCCCAAATAAAGCCCCTGGACCGTGCTGCATTTGTCAGTGAACCCCAGGTTAGGCAGCCTTACCAATCCCAGAAGACAGCCATGGAACAGCCCTTCAGGCTTCGTGATGACGTCCCCTTAAGGGTGGGTCATCCCAGCCTTCAGTTACAGACTAAAGTACATTTATTTTAGGAATCTACCTCAAAGAAGTTCAAATTAGTAAGAAAACCACCACAAACCCACGAAACACCCTAAGATTCCCCACCAAACCAGACAGATGGAGTAAACCGTAGGCGAGATTTTCAGAGTTCTTCAAATCATCATTCCTACACAGCAGTGAATATACCTTTAATGGCATCACTCTTCTCACAAAATCGCCTCATCTCGCATAAAAGCAGCGCTAAAAAGCCATGTCTTTTATCACCCCAATGACTGCAGCCTTACTGAGCTGGACATATTTTATTGTGTTGCCAGTGAAGAGCAGTCCTGGTGCCAGGCAAGCACGGAAAACCTGCCCACGTAGCCTTCACTGCAAGTTCAGCATCTCAGAACTTTTCACGTCCTTGTTTCCACAAAACATGTAGGACTGACCGAGCTCATATGTGCCTTTATACAGACATGCTGAACTTAATTATACGGAGGGATAGGAATGTAAAATAGCTAGAAAACAGAAAAATGATGGGTCCTCCACAGATCTTAATTTAAACTCTTAACAGTGGCTTAATGGATCCTGGAGAGAAACTTTCTCAGTTCTTCCCTCACACTGTGGCCTGCTGAGCCTCCTACACCAAGTCATTTAGTGCTTCTGTGCCCACGTTTTGCATTTCTAATGCACACAGAAAAATGATAAGGAGCTCCTCGGAGCACCCTGGAGATCTGTGGAAGAGCAGCATCCTAACCAGCAGAACTGAGAGCTCTTCTCATCCCAGCCTGCGTCTAGTTCCAGCCAGGGACCTTTGCGGGGAAAGTACAGGAAAATACTCCTCTAACATAATTTGCTTTTTCTGTTTTGAAGAAGACATCCTTGCAGAGGGCCATGTAATTGCAAATACCCAGCTCCCCTGGAAATGTCCAAGGCCAGGCTGGACAGGTCTTGGAGTGACCCGTGCTAACAGAAGGAATCCCTGCCTACAGCGGCACGAGCTTTAAGGTCCTTTCTAACTCAAACCATCCTGTCATTCCATAAACTCCTGCACCCAGAGAGTCAGGAGCCTCAGAGACGCTGAAGCTGCTCCAGGAACACTCTGCTCTTGTTCCAGCCCTGTTCCAGAGCACTCAGCACCCAAGAAAAGACCAACTGCTCACTGCTGCTGCTGGAGGTGAAATTCAAAAGAAAAGATGTGTGGGAATTTAGTGTGAAGATGAAGAATTTAGTGTGGAGACGAAGGAAAAAGCCAGTAGGCCATTCTTTCTGCTATAACAACTGCGGAGACTGGACAAGCATTCCTTGCAGCACTGCCTGCAAAGCTCTGGGAAAGCGAGGAGAGGGACCTTTCACTGTCACAAAGCCACTCCTCAGACTGGGGTATCCCAGCTCCTAAATATTTAACAGAGCCGTGTGTCTGGAGTTTGGAAATGTCTTCCTTGGGAACCTTTCTAAGTGCTGAAAGGAGCTGTCACTTCTGGTGCATTCCTAACACCACTTGACAACCTGTTAGAAAACACTCCAAGGCAAATGCTGCTCTCCCGGACAGGATACATTCATCAAAGTCTCCCAGAATGGTTAGGAATTAGGCTGAAAGCATCCCATTTGTAACAAAATAGTTCCTTTTTCTTGCTTCTCCCTCCTGCAAAGATTGACATTCTACAGCCCTGCTCAAAAGAATAACAGGAGCTTGTCAGCCAAAACACACTAAAATAGCTAAAAATCAAACTCCCCATCCCTTGGCCAGCAAGGCATGAAAGGGCAACATCAACATGGGTATGTGAGAAACAGATCTGGGCCGTTCTCCAAGATTATATGTTTGGGTTGATAAAAATAATAACATTGACATAATAAACTCAGATTTCTGCAATGCATTTACTTCACATTAAGAATTACAATGAAACAGGAAGTATCTGTTTACAGAAATCAACTAAAAATTGGTTAAGCAATAAAAATACACGTCCTTAAGGATTTTCATGGGGTTTTGCAGGGGACTCAGGTTTTACTCTAACAAAGTGATTTGCATTTTTACAAAGAACTGTGAAGAAAAGCCCATCGTTAGTAACAAATGCTACACTTTAGAAAGAATTAGGAGTGATGCAGCATAAAGGTGACAGGTCACAAACAGGGACCGAGCTTCTGTGTGAGGAGTCTAAACTGGGGGGACCAGCAGAGCCTGAGGCACCCTCCTGCTGAGAAAGCATCGCCCAGGAGAGCTCTGTGCCCCGCAGCCCGGACCCGGCTTTAAAGACGGACCCGGCTTTAAGGACGGACCCGGCTTTAAGGACCGGCTGTGAAGAACTGAGCCACACTGTCCCTGCCCAAGTTCGGGCTCCACAGCTCATCCGAGTGTCAGCGATTCCCAGACTCATTGAAGAAACTCTGACAAACCAAGGCACAAAGAGGAGGCTCGATCAGACAGCCCCAGTGGCAGCTGGTGACCTGCAGCCTGTGAAACCGTCCTGTTACAGCCCCAGTGAGGTTACGAGATGCACAGTCTTGGCTACGGGCCCAAAACACTGATTTCAAATGGCTGCTATCAAATGCAAACAACAAAGTTCAAATCTTGGCTAGACAGGACCTATGAAAACATGAAGTCAGCAGCCCCAAATCTAAACAAGAGTGAGTGATGCTCAGTGATAGAGTCCCTGCAGCCCATCGTGACAAGAATTTGAAAACTGGAGCAAAAAAACCCAACCAAAACAACCCCCGTCTTGTACTTGCAGATTCCCGACTGGTGGGCACAGACACATTCCTCATGAGTTGGTGTGTTCAAACTCCTTGATCACAGCTGCTTAGTAATCTAAAATCTGTGGCCCACAGCAGTATGGATTTTATAATGTGATGCAGGAATTATTACGTGGACTGTATTTAACAAACAACATCAGACAGAGACTCCACAGAGAGCAACAATAATCAGGAAACACTGCATATGATTTTCTGAAAGATTTCAAGAACAGAATCCCAGAACGGTTTGGGTTGGAAGGCACTTTAAAGATCATCTTCTTCCCTGGCCATGAGCAGGGACACCTCCCACTGTCCCAGGGGCTCCCAGGCCCGTCCAGCCTGGCCTGGGACACTGCCAGGGATCCAGGGGCAGCCACAGCTGCTCTGGGCACCCTGTGCCAGGGCCTCCCCAATTCCTGCCCAAGATCCCATCCAGCCCTGCCCTCTGGCAGTGGAAGCCATTCCCTGGGTCCTGTCCCTCCAGCCCTTGTCCCCAGTCCTTCTCCAGCTCTCCTGGAGCCCCTCGACCTGCAGGTTATATAGCCCAGGATCCTGATGGCTTAAGAATACTCAAAAGGCTTTTAAGTGGGGAAGCTGGGTTATGGAAAAGAAGTGCCTGGTATTTTGAGCTTCATACTCAGATTTCGTGGAGTAGTGCAACAAGATAGCATTTACAGAGACTATTTGCCAAAAAGGGTTTGTTGCATGTTTAATCACATATTGTTTCCTACATTCATAAAACCCAGTACCAGTTAGAAAAGCACAGAGCGCTTCCACTCTCTGCTCTCTCTCCCTTCCACAAAACACTCAGCTGAGAGGAGAAAAATGCAAAAGCTGACTTTACCAACTCCCTTAG
>VYZT01025079.1:166932-187835 GCA_013400735.1 Pomatostomus ruficeps
TTTCCCACAGTCCCCAGGATCAGTGACAGGTGAGTACACGAAAGGGCTTCATCAGTCAACAAGTTATTGCGCAGTCTTGGGGAAAATGCTCCTCGCTCAGAACAGGCAAGGCCCAGCTGTCTGCAGCGTGGGCTGGGAAACAAGAGCAGTGTTAACCACGGCTCCCCAGGAGCTGCCTCACCCCGGGAGAAAGAAATGCTGTAGGACCGAACCTTGCGGGAAAATGTTCAAGACCTGAAATTAAACGCAAACCAGACACCCTCAAACGGTTCCATTTCCCTCGTTCTCAGCAGCCCTTGTCTCTGCCAGCCCGGTGCACCCTGACTCAGCTCTGCCTCTCCCCAGCCCGGGGTGCCACACTTGGGGACGGGCAGGTCCTCAGCAGCCACAGAGCCTCACACGAGGCTGGGCTGAGCACTGCCAAACCCCATCGCCTTTCCAGGAGGTGACGCTCCCACCGATCGGGGAGGCCAGGACCATAGCCTTTCTGCATGTCAGTGATGCTTTCGATACGCTCACAGGATGCTCCCCACATGGATGAGCTCCCCGTGGTGAAGTGTGAGTTCTCCATTAAATGCTCTTGCTCAGAACCTCTGCAGGGACACTGTCTAGCATCACTGCATGAGCATCCACAGCCTTCAACTTCTAGATTTTCAGCCCTTTAAATTATGTAATAAAATCCCACTTTATCTTTGTATTAATTCTTTTATAGTTTATTTCTTTACACACTTTCCATAGAAATTTCACCAAGATCTGTGTTAATAAAAGGTACAGCAGACACAGAGGATGAATTAATTTAATTTTATGAGTCTGATTCAACTCATCATTAGAGTAATCTGAAGTGTTTTATCATCAAGCCTTGCCCAATAGTTTGCTCAATGCCTTTCAAACTGTCCCAACATATTCTTTTTGTATATTGCAGAGAAAATGCAGGTAAGACGCCACGATAAACAGCACAAATAGGGCATGAAAATGCCTTTAAGTCTTACATAAGAGGGCAGGGCTGTCTTTAAAACTCATTGGCACATTAAAACCCAAGGCCACACGCTTGCCATGGACTGTACCCAAGCACGAAGCACACACAGCAGTTTCAGTCCACCTCAAAGTCCAGCTGAAGTCAGGAACAGCAGTTTGTGCTTCTCTTCACAGCTCATGCTGAAGTGTAGTTGGGGGGGGAGGTACTGAAAAGTTCAGAAAGCACAGTTTAAACTAAAGGAGGTCTTCTTGTTTGTTTTTGAATAAAAAAAATCACTGTGCAATTTGGCAGCTGTTTATCCTCGTGTGCACATACTCTCCTTCTTCCCTCCCTGAAAGCTGCCAGGGATTTCTGGGCCTTCATTCTCCTTTCCAGACAGAAGCTTGATTACAGATACTGGGCACTGCCTTAGTGCTCACTTCACATCCACACCAGGACCACAAAGGGTTTCACAGATGCCAATTTTGCCAGGTCTCAGTTCTGCAGGAGAGAGATGCAGCGAGACATGACGACCAGCCTGAACCCACTTGGGCTGTCCCCTTCCACAGCGGCAGAGATGTCAGCCAGAGCTCACCCTGTGGGCGTCACCACCCAGAACAGGCTGGACTCTGTGCATGTACAGTAAATTAACACACCCACACTTGAGAGCCGGGCTGAGCACAGCCTGCCCACTCGCCTCAGATCCCTGCCCATCATGCAGGGAGCCCGCAATTCCCTGGACAAAATGTACAGACTCATCAAGAGGAGATGCCCATGTGAATCTGGGGATTTGGCAGCTCCACTAGCCTTGCAGGAAGCACAGAGGATCCCTGTTTTCTTCCTCCTGGTGGTAACCATACCTGCAAGCTCTTCACTCTACAAATCACTGCCTGTCAGCGAGCCAGGCAGCACCAGATGGGAGACACGACCCTGCTCTGACTAAACACCATCTGCCCCCGTGGGCCAGGACGGTTCCGCTCACAGCCAGCCTGCACCAGGGGAAGTGATTCACGCCATTATTAAATAATATTGTTCATGTTCTACTAGCAGAAGCACAAGGACCCATTTTTGGTTAAGAAAACACTGTCAAGGTCCACTGGTTTAATTTCACCCTGAAATGGGAGCATATGGAAAACGGTGCCCTAGGGAATGATGGTATTCTCCTCAACAGATGTTCCTGCCAAAGGAAACACTTGGAAGGAAAGCAGGTGTGATTGATAAGATGGTTCACAACTGCAAACCTTGGCCTCAACAGCAACACCATTTCCATTTCATTTTGGGATATATCAAGAGGAAAGAAAAGCAATTATATTGCTGTAGCAGAAAGGCAGGAGGGGAGGAGGGCAGACACAGACTCATTTGGTGTCCTTACAGAAACCATACTGTGTGTTAAAATAATGCCTAGTAAAAACAGTAATAATTTAATAATCTTTCCAATAAAGTGTTATTGTTTCACCAAAAAACCCCTTCAACATAATGATACTACGGTAACCAATTTAGAGCTGATTTACCACTACAACAAATCAGATTAGTTCCTCTTTTGTTATTACTACTGTCTCTCTTTACCAACCTTAAGTTAATAACCAACGATTTCTTCTAGTCTATTTACTTGGTTGCTTCACTAAATATGCACTGAGCCAGGAACAGACCTACTCTCAAGAGATGAGGTTTTGTGGAAAACAAGCATTAACCTCAGTGTTTTAGCCTCAGCCAAAAGAGACACATTAACGCTCCACTGCTTTTCAGATTTAAGCGTTGCATTTCTCCTCTGCTTTGACCAAACCCCACCGTGTCTGTTCTGACAGCACCAGCACTCGCTCGACACGTTCAGATTCTGCTGAGCAGGAGGCAGCAAGACACTCGATACAGCATCCTGGGGAAGATGGTGTCCTTACGAACAGCGACCTTGGCAAATGCTCCCAGACACAGCATTTCCAGAAGGTATCAAGATAAGGCTCCTTCATTCTGCAGGATTCTGGGTGATGGGCAGTTACCTTTGCAAATTAAGTCATACACTGGCTGAAAACCTTTTTTCAACTCTGTCATTAAAAAACAAAAGGAAGAAGAATCACCGCAAGTAGGCGATTTAAAACAAGATCAGAAAGACAGCAGGAAACATCAACATCTACTGGGAACAGTCCAACATCACTCCCACAGCTGTAACAATAAAGCTTGATAAAGTAAGGATGACAAAATCAGCTCACAAATGACCCCATCACTTTGGGCTGGAAGGTAAATCCCAGAGGAAAGGCAAGAGCCCCAGAGCCAGGCCATGCCCTGATGCTGCCCCCCCTTGCTCTGAGGCTTCAGTGTCTCGGTGACACCGTGATCCTCTCTGCACACTGAGCAGGGCAGACAGGCTGCCAGTGCAGAGATTCTGCCTAAGGACAGCCCAGACCTTCAGTGCTGGATCAACCACCACCACAGCACATCAGCTCATCTCTGCTCTCAGTTCAAGGCTCCCCTGGCATCAGGCACTTGGGTGAGTTTTCTGACTCTGAGCCTCCAGCCATCACCAACAGCTCCAACAAAAATCAAACCTATAAACAAAAGAGTAAATGCACTTTCCACCTTGCAGTAGTACAAGGTGTTGGATGAAACCTAAAAAATTTGACAATATGCTCCCGACATTTGAAAAAAGAGACAAGGAGTAGCTCAAGTGTTTCTTCTTGTGGAAGCCTCCTACGTGAGTGCAGGACACGCCAGATAATCAATCTTGTTCATAAACCCAGCAACTTCCATATTAAAATGATTAGAATTCTTGCCACGTCACTCCCAAAGCAAAGCTGTGCTAAACCTTTACTCCTCCTCCTTGTTTAGTCTGCTGGAAGCCAACTGAGACACAGCCCTTCATCCTCCAGCCTCCACAGCTCTCCTCCTCAGCGTGGCTTTTCCCTCCCTTTGCCTTTCTACAGAGCTGTCACACATCCCCTGGCTTGCCAGGCTAACAGAGCTGAGGTCCAGCCTTGCTTGAGAAGCAAGGTTCTCCTTTCATTTACGCGCTCTGGTGGCCCTTCATGACACATTCTTCCCTTTTGGAAACACCTGCCAGGGCAGTCCCTGCACCCAGACAAGTCACTGCTGCTCTCGGTGCTCGATTCCTCTGCAGCAGAACAGGGAGGGTTTTGTTGACTGGCTGTCCTTTGAAGTTACGCACCGTAAGGCCTTGTGTGATCTGAAACCAGTTCAACCCACTGCTTATGAGGTAAATGCAAACAGAACTTGCCAACATCTCAATTTAAAGATGAGATGACCACTCAGTTTAGGTTGGCTCCTTACCAAACCAAACCAAACGTATTATCCGTGTGCTGGTTGACATAACAGCGCTCACAGGACTGGCCGTATCAGTGTCAGTGCAAACCTTGTGACACCGAGTGTGTGACCAGTGCCACGGGACAGAGTAAGAGAATTGCAACAAGTGGGTCTGGAAGTCACCAGGAAATATCACCAGTCTGCTCCCTTGCTCCAAGATAGCAGCAATGATTTTTAAATTATTCCAGACAGACCTGCACAGAGCTGCAGTGAGCCTGCCTAAGGAATATTTGTCGATGCCTAACTGCTCTTAGTTAGAAAGGTCTCAGGTCTCCCTGCTCCCTAACCTACATGTCCTTAGCTTCATTTGGAGCCCATTCATTATCTGCCTGTACATGGTGGCCATGAAGAATCACTCACCCAACTCCTCCTTTAAGAAAGTGTTCTGGGTTTTTTCCCAGATACTATTCTGCAAATGGACAAACCATCTCTCACTACCAGCCACATACTTGAGATCTCTCTGTGCTGCTGGAACCACGTGCTGGATTCTGAAGGACTAGTCCACATCTGGTGATGCACGCAGTGGTTTGCACCGGACAGCATGTGGCCAGTTATCCAAGGGACTCTGCACAATTCACAGCACATGTAACGCAAAAGGAGAAGAGCAATTCAGGCAAAATCCTACCCAGAGGGAAGAAATCCTCCAAGCTCCATCTCACACTGAAGACTCAAGCCAGCTCCGTTTAGGTGAAGGAACCAGGAGGGGATTCAGACATCCCAGGAGAGAGGGAGGGGGTAAGGAGGCGTCCCTGCTCTAACTGCATGTTGCTGGCAGCTCCCGACCCGTGAGCTTGGCCCTTTCCACAACCATCCATCCCAATACATCCCAGCTCCTCCTTCCTGTCCTCCCTCTGTGTCATCCTGAGTCCCTGAGTCACCTTTCTTGCAAGCATCCATTCATTCACCTCATCTTCCCTGGAAAAGCACTTGGAGTGCCATCTCAATTTTCCGCTGCACTGACCTTACTTTTTTCCTTACCTCCCAGAAAAAAAAAAAAACAACAAACCAAACAGCCAATCAGTGCAACACCATTTCCAGCAGTGGCCAAATTCAACCTGACACCAGCTGGGTGTGTGTCAGGTTCCAGGCTGCTGCAGAGCCCTAAGGACAACCCGCCCATGGCAAAGCAGCCGGGCAGAAAGCCCTGCCTGCCTGACAGGGCAGAGGCAGTGCGTGGCTCACTCATCTTAAAACCATGATTAACTCTTTCCTGAACTGCATTTTCCCTCTGCTGTGGCCAAAGAGTACTGAACACTATGCAAACATTTGGGATCAAGCAGACCAATCCGTGTCTGGGATAGTCCCGTTCCCCTTGCTCTGTGTTGGTGTGGAATGCCAAACTCGCTGTTCAGTCTCGCTGTCCTACAATTCACTGCAGACACAGCTCTTGTTGTTCTTCATGCCCACATTATGTAACTGTGCCTTGCATGTGGACAGGGCTCTCCATGAGCAGCGTTAGCTGCATCTCCCAAGTGCACTCACCGCAGTTCTGAGAGGAAGGAACATTAGGAACTCTCTCCAATGAATCATCCTCATCCTCAACAGCACAGGCAACCGAGACACAGCCTGTGCAGGAACAACTCGTGCACGGCAAGAAAAGGCCCTTCCCATGGCAGCCTGACCTGCAGTTGTGCTTTAAAAGGCCCGGGACGCTGCCCGGCCCTGGGACACAGCCCAGGTACACTGCCCGGGACACAGCCCGGGACACAGCCCGGGTTCACTGCCGGGGACACTGCCCAGCCCCGGGACACAGCCCAGGTACACTGCCGGGGACCCTGTCCGGCCCCGGGACACTGCCCAGCCCCGAGACACTGCCCGGGACACTGCCCGGAACACAGCCCGGGGACACTGCTGGGGACACTGCCCAGCCCCGGGACACTGCCCGGGACCCTGCCCGGCCCCGGGAGAGCCCCCACGCCCAGCCCAGCCTGCCAGGCAGCAACGGGCAGATGCAGAGGCCATCGGGAGACATCTGCAGCCACCTCTGTCAAAGGTTCATTTCTGATAATAAAAGAGACATCTGAATACATTCCTCCAAAGACGGTTTCAATTTCTCTGCAGCAGCTGAGAACTACCGTCTGCCATGGAAGAATCTGCCTGATTTTTTTCATATTTTTAACTTCAGATGGAAGATTTTTTCATTAACTGCAGAGTATTACATGGCACAGCAAAGTCTTATGATGCACCTTGCATTCATTATAATAAAAGTTTGATCTGAGACATAACAGTTTATTCAAATTGTTATGTAAAGCGAGGAAAAGACTTCCTCACTCAATTTAATTTGCAGGCTCTTGAGAAAGAAATTCATGAATACTTCAACCTAAAAAATTATGCAAAACAGATGGAGAGAATATAAACGATCTCTTACAAAAAATAGGTGTGCACTTAAATCTAGAACAAAAACCAACTCTTAATTCAAGTAACTCAGCAGAGCTTAACTAACTTAAAATAGGATTTTAAAGAAATTATTGGAATAGATCTGTTCAGAATAATAATAAATATTAATATTATGTTAATATATTAATAATAAATATTTTCTGTGGCATTAGTAATTGGAATCCCTTACAATAGGGATACTCATTGTGAAGAATAATTATCTGGAAATAAACAGATGAAGCACAATGAGTTATCCCATAAAGCCCAGACAGCTTCTCATTGTTTACTAAAAACTTAGAGGAAAAAAACAAACCATATTTAAAGGAAACCACCACAGGCCCATACAGGTTAGTTTAGAGGACATCCGACTACACTGAGAAGAGGATATCAGTAATAATTTTCTTATTGTGGCTTTTATATGTTGGCTGCTGTTCCAAGGATGGATTAAATACCACGGCTGCTTGGTTGGATATCAAATTAAAAGCTCTGTGATGACCTTTCATTCCCAATGGGGCATTTTAGTTGGTTTTTCTTTTTGTAAAAAAAAAATCTATTAACTACACATTAGGTCCTCCAGAACATTACCCTGAATAAAAATGGTTTCAAATGAAACAGAAAAAAAAAATAGGATAGGAAACAAATACACCAGCAGAGGTCTGGGCTCTGATTCACTGAAAACCCTCCCAGGTGTGCACCCTGTGGACACCCAAGGAGAGCCCCTGGCCTTGCTGTGACAGACCTGGAGCCCAACAAGAACCAAACACCAACACCAAGCACCACAATATTAAGACATTTCCCATGACAATAAGATTTTGCAACTTAATTAACACACACAACCAAGTTGCTCTAAAAACCCCGTGGGCTCGGCCTGGAATAGGATTCAGTATTTCCAACTTTCAGCTCTGCAGGTGATAAAGGTAAAAGACCAGCCCTGATCTGCAGCTTCTAAAAGGAACCAGGAAATACAAGGTGAAAAATAGATGCCCTTACCGACTGAACTTTAGACGAAAAAAACTGAACAATGCTGGGGTAGTTTCTTTTTTGTGTTTAACTCCCATCACCTTTCCTAGAGTGGGAGAAATCCAAGTGGGAGAAATTCAAGTGGGAGAGTCTGGGAGTTTTCCCCATGAAAACTGAGACAAGGCTGGCTAAAGAGATTTTCCTTATCACACCCCTTTCTCCCAAGACATTTCCATGGGACAAAACCACATTAATTCCCACTGTAATAATATACATGTAAAAAAAAAAGTTATTAAAAGAGCATTCCCAGCACTGGCCCCCAGCATGCACTGGCTACCGAGACACAGCATGGGCCACATCAGTCCTTCCTTCCCTCCCTCCCTCCCTCAGCTATAAATCCAGAAAATTTCTCCTTACCCTTTCACTCTTTCAATTAACCTGATTATAGAAATAATCTGTGGCATTTCTCTGCCGCAGTGCAAAGAACTGGAGCAGTGGCAGCTCCCTGGGGATTCAGTATCAGCGGCACTCTACGCCGAGCCTCTCATCTGGACAAAAGCTTGGTTTGCATCAGGATGAGAGAGTTCTCAGAGAGCACTCAGTTTCTGTTAGCACTCTTGAAACAAACAGAGTATGATTTACTGCAAATCGTATTTTTAGTCTGCAGGTCTAGGATTCAGAGAGAGACCTTTCAAATATTGTCTGTGACATCAGTTTACAATAGGGATACCCATCTGGTACCCCTGTTTTAGCCTAAAAGATTAAAACTGCACAAGTTGGAGCTCTAAGAGGTTCCAAGGAGCTGTAGTTAAATTCTAGATCTCTCAGAAAAGGACGCTCAGAGGGATTCAGCAAAGGACTCCTTGCAGCAGGAGGCTGGATTAGTCTTGCCAGCAAATTCAGCTGATTTCCATTAAAGTCGATGGTTTGAATATCACAAAAATAATAACAAAACATCAAGATCTAGACATGGATTACCATCCCATACAAAACCCCAGACATCTTCAAGATGGGGAAAAAACCTTATGAGTCATGAAGTGATTCACTTAAAATGTTTCAAAGCTTTGTTTTCAGGAGCTTTCGAAATTAGAACTGTCATGAAAAATGTATTGACTGCAATGAAACGAAAATTTTAGCACACCCTACGTTGGAGCTACAACTCCATTCCAAAACCCAAATTTCTTAACTTTCTAGCCCCAGAGTACGAATGAGCAGCACAGTCACACACGGCACTCACAGCTCAGGTAGCAGCTGCAGCACAGACACTCCCACGTGTTTGTAAAAGCCTTGGGCAGAACCACCCGACCTGTCCCTAATCCACCCAAACCACTCCAGGTACTCTTTAAAGAAAGCACTGGGAACTCACAAGCTAAAGAGGATTTAACAATTTTTTTACATCATTCAACCTCCCAGAAGCACATTACCTATTGCAGTATGAATGCCACATTCTGCAATTAATTTTCAAACCCCGCATAGTTCAAAACACCTTTTAACAAGGAATAATACTCATGGCCATAATCTCATTTACTAGTTCTGAAATTTAGGAGGACACTGACAAATTTAAATTCTGTATTTATGTCACCTGTCCAAACACTTAATCTTTATTGTAGTAACCACTGAAAATGTGTGTGGCCTTTTAAGGAAGGTTCACATCCATCTCACAGACAAAGCCCAAGAAAACAGAGGGCAAACACTTGCCACGAACATGGACAAAAACAGCAACTCAGCAGTGAGAGCAAAGCAACCTAAATCAAGTCAAATCCCTCCACAGCCATTTCTTTAGGGATTCCCCCTCTGCTGGCAGTGTTGTCCCCAGACTTATCCCACATCAGCTATTGAACGAGGTGTAACAGTAAAAAATGAAGCCAGAGAGCAGCTACAATGTTCCTTAAATCAGCTCAGAAAGAAAACTTCAAAAATAAATAAATAAATGAATTTCAAATAAACAAATCAGTTTCAAAAATACAGCGTTTGAGCCTGTATTTTCACCTCCACATCGAAGGTTAAGGAGAAGTCAACCCCCTGAACCACCAGCTCTCTAGCTCTGCTGTGAAAATACCAAGCTGCTGGAGCAGCCGCACGGGGAGTTCACATCCTATTAGGCACCAGAGTCCCCCGCCAGAGGATTTCATTAGTTACCCTGCTGACAGAAATCCATTTGGAAATATACCCTATACATCTTTCAAGGCACAAAGGTCACAGGTCATAAAACATTACATTGTTCTCTCTTTTTGCACACAAAAATTAGCTTTGTGGAAATGTTTTAATGGCTTTTTTCTTTCTCTAACAGAAATCATAAATTACAATTTCAACTCTAAAAATCAGAGATATTGCAAACAGGATAAGGCAAATAAAAATGTACAATATATGAGCTTCATTGAAGCTTGTTTTTACAAAAAGCATCTCCATCGTGTGGATTGTAATTGCAGAAGCAGAACTGCAGTACCAACGCATCAACAAGGCAGGCAGAAAGATCACAACTATCAGTCATCACTAAGAACCAGAAACAATTATTGCTCAAGAGGTTATAAATTGCCTTTGCATCTTTTCTCGCTAGGTGCCACCCCATTTTCCTTTGTTTCTCTGCAAATTCTGATTTCCATCTCAGGTTCATCAGGATGTTCAGAGGCACCAGATGCTGTCCCAGCGGTCACTGACTGACGGTCTCAAGGCTGCACAAAGCAGTGCCCAAGGAAACTCCCGGCACCACTGGGAGGCTGTCAGGTGAAACGGCACCTCACCAGCTTCATCACAGGAGATCTTTTCATGCAATTGATGCAATTGCCAAGATGACCCTCTAAAGAAAAATAAGGGATGTGGAAAAGGGTAAGTGTATATATATACCCTGTGGCAGTGCAGAAGGGGTTAAGAGCAGAACCGTGTCCTTGTAAGTTTTAGAGGCGTGACAGAAGACAGGGAAGAGAAGGAATGAGAAGAAAAAAAGACATTTAAACTGCTTTTCAAAAGCCTGCTGGGAAGTTTTGTGAAGTAGCATCCATTTTATTACTAAAGCCTTGCTAGACAGTGAGGGTGAGGAGGCAGCAACACAGGCTGCTCAGAGCAGCTGCGGATGCCCCATCCTTGGACACGTTCAAGGCCAGGTTGGATGGAGCCTCCCCCCAGCATCTGCTCCCTTGGGTCCCTGCTCAGAGCCAACACAGCAGTTAAATTCTGGCTTCCCTGCCAACAGCAGGGCACAGGGGGCACTGCCCACCTTCACAGGATCCTGCCCTAGATGCCCACATTTATCTCCTGCTGCCTGATGTGGGACAAAGACCAGCCTTAAGGTCTTAAATGGAGACTCCAAAGTGAGTTTTCTATTTAAAGATCAAGTGATCACTGCTACTTGACACCCAGGGGCTCCAAGATCCCAGCACACTAAAAGAATTTATAGTTCAAGCTTGCTTTGAGTCTGCCACACATCCGGGGTGGACAGATCAGCAGCAGAAGCTTTTCTCTCATTGTTTTTAAAGGAAAGTCACACAAAAATCCTCATTTGTTTCCGGGAATGGTACTACCCGAGATTCAACAGCGTCCTTATAATACAAACAACTCCCACATGTTGCATTATGTTCCCTCTCACCCACCCCGCTCTGCCTGTGCTGGGTGTTCCTGGGGATCACAGGCTTCAGGTAGGCTGAACTGCCACAATGACTTTTTACACTCACTAAGGTCAGTGAAAGATGTTACACCAGCTATCACAACTCATGCAAAGGAAAAAAAGTCAGAAGCCTGGAGGGCAGTGGGACTGGTGCTGCATCCCCAGAAGAACACACCCCAAGAGGCAGCGTCACAGACGGGATGTGAGCAGTCACTCGGGGTCACTCTTCCCAACCCAGTCTGTGGCTTAGAACAAGTGGTTGTGTATTTTTTCTATTCATTTTCTATATGCACAAACAGCATTAAGCACATGCAAACCCATCCATGTCGGTCACGGCCGTGCTGTGTGCCCAAGACACGAGATGGGGCTTGGAGCACCCTGGGCCAGGGGAAGGTGTCACAGCCACGGCAGGAGGCTGGGACAGGATGAGCTCTGAGGTGCCCTGCAGCTCAAACCACGCTGGGATTCTATATCCTCATCCTGCGCTAGCAATCAAGGCAGTATAACTTATCATAACTGAGATAAAAGCAAGTCCATTTCAGTAGAGTAACACCTGCTTTATTATCTACAGCTCTGCAAACACACACTGATGTGGAAGGGAAACAAAACAAGTTCAGATGCACACAACCATGCCTGTTTTCCTTAATTAATCAGCAAAGCCTGGAACAAAACAAATCTATTTTGATAATATCTGGCTCTTGTAAAACCGATTCCAGTGTTTCAGCAGAGTGCTGCACAGGCCTGCAGCAATGAGCTGCATGCACTGGAAATTCTGTGATTCCCCCCACTTTGCCCAGGGTTCTCTTTGAACAGCAGGATTGATTCTGCTCAGCCAAGCACCGCAGCTGCCCCAGCTCCAGCCAGCACAACGGGGCACCTGAAATGCTCCTCTAACTGAAACAATCCAGCATCAGGAAGGCAATGTGAAAAAGCTGCTTATTGTATAAAAATGTGGAATAAACACCATAATTTTAATCCTTCGAGCACACGCTAGTGAGAGAGAGGAACATCCATCTCGGAGGCAGACAGAGGCAATGCCTGGTTTGTGCTGCTTCTGTAAAATCAATGCTCCCTTCTCAATACACGAGGTGACCAACTGTCATCTATTCTTTTTAATAAAGCCTTATTTTATAGAAAATAGACACAATTTTGCTATTCAGCTAAAGAAAACACCCCGCCTCCTGTTTAATCTGACTGGGTTTTAGGCCATTTTAAGCAGTTGAGAGACACTGACACTGCCTTTGGAGCAGCCCTGCTAATTCAGGAATACAGAACATGGCACTACCAGGCTCAGTTCAGAACCATGGTTTATCAAGGCTCACGCTTTGCTAAAAAGTCAATGGAAAACACCTGACAGTTCCCCAAAACCACATAAATACATAAAAAAAACCCAAAAGAAATCTCCAAACCAACAATAAGGCAGCCATCATCCATACAGATTTACATTCAAATTCTCTGAACTAGGATGAAACAAAAGGCCTTTAAAATAGAGAGAGCAGGACAATATCAGGACTTTCAGTACCTGAAAAAGATTAATTAATAGCTGTAGTAACCAGCTACTGTACAGCCTCCTCTCCCAAAAAAGCATTACAAAAAAGTACTCATGTAACACTCATTTCCTTTTAGGTTTTCAGTTTTTTTAGAAAAAAATATGAATGGAAGCCAATAAGTTTACTTATCTAACCAAAAATTACATTAAAACTCAAATTAACTTTAGTAAGGTGGTGCTGAGATTCATCACAGGATCAAATATCATTCCAAGAGTGTTTAATTTTCCTGAATTCACATAAAATGGCCAAGTTAGAACCACACAGTGTGACCTGACCCTGCCTTCTCCTATCTGTTTTCCTCAGAGTTCACGAATAAGTGGTTTGCAGCTCTCCGTGGCAAACAACTGCAGAACAGATGGTATTAGGTCTTCAGTTACTCCTTCCCTGACAGTTCGAAGAAGATGGACATTCCCAGAACGCGGCCTCTCATTTTGCCCATTACTCCCACTGCATATTTAAGCACTACATCACACAGCCGTGTTCCCGTATTAATGCTACACAGCACAATTATTTTCCTGTGGGTGTAATCTTTTTTTTAAAATGCACTTTGGGGATGATGATGAACTGAAAGCACAGGTAAGACCATTTAAGACCAAGATGGAGCATCTCCCAAAAACCAAAATTCGAGATGGGTACAGGTATGAGTTTACTTCTATTTCTTTAAGGGATTGAGTAGAAGAAACACCACCACTACCTGCACATCACGTAAGAGTCACTCCAGAAAGCTGGCAGTGCACATTTATTACCAGCTGATTTAAAACTCAGTCTAGCTGGGAAATGAGATGCTTGCTAAGGCCTAGAGGTGTTCACAGACACGCGACAACTTGTGTCCACAGCAAAGGTGATGGCAGGGGATGCGGGGAGCAAGCAGGACTTGTGATCAACTTCTTGTCCCAAACTCCCAGAGTCCTTTACAGGGCAGGGGTATTTGCATGTCAGAAGAACCACTCAGATGCTATACAGCTAACTCTGAACGGGCAAAATTCCCAGCAAGGACACTGTTTGGGATAAGCATAATGCCAGAAGGAGATGTCAACCTGATTCCTTTGAAGGACAACGACATTTTAATCAGGGATATGGGAAGTTGCTTATGGTTTGCAGATTAGTCCATTCCAGAGCAAAGGACCAGTCTAACACATAAAAGGGGCTGTATTTTGTGGTTTATGTGGAAACTGGATTTAGAAGGATCTGCAGGGACTCGTGCACTGGTCAGACCCCGGGCAGAAGCCGGGCAGTGCTGCGGAGAACGCGGCTGTGCCCCGCTCCGGGCAGGAAGGGATTTCTGCTTCCCAGGAGACAGCACCGAACAGGGAGCTGGTTCCCTCCTCTCAGAGCTGCAGAGGAACAGCAAGGTAACTGGACTGGGGGGTGTTTCCACTTGACTTCTCAACCCCACAAGAAAAATCCTAGGCTGCCCTTCCTGGCCAGCCTGGCTTTCAGGCACACCAAAATCAACACTGGGATGGCACCCACGCTGTCCACCAGTGTCACTTCAGGGAAAAGGTATGTTTCCAAACACAACTTCAATATCACATATATAAACTTAAACATGAAGAAAACCGGTTTTGCTTCCACATGACCCTTCTGGATGCTCTCCAGGTGCTCTCTGCAAGCCCCTCCTGCTGCAGCGCAGTGAAGACGTCTCCTCCAGCAGGAGAGCCGAGCGTCACACACCTCGCGTGACACCTTTGGCTGCCCTTTCCCGACGCCTACGGCCAGTCCGGGATCACACACCAGCACTTAGCTGATATTTATGTCTTCTGGCCAGCAGACCTAGCCCAGGGCTCAATGCACACACAGGGAAGGGTCCCATGCTGGCTATCGACAGCCGCATCACGGCAAATCAAACCCCAAACTTCTCAGCCCTCGAACCCGCACCAAGCGCTGCCGCAGGCTCCTGAGGCAGGAGAGGTTTGTTCCCACCTCCCTCCCCAACAATGCCTTCACACCCAGCCCTTCCAGGAGGGCTTTACCCTCCTCCTACCACTCCAGGAGACACTTTCAAACCTCTGCAGCATCTCTAATCATTCCGACTATCAGAACGCTCAACTCCAGCAGCCAGCATCTTTTAGCACATCATCGGCATTGCCTCTGAACTCTCAAACCTCTGCTACACCCTGACCACAAAACAATGCCACCAGTGTCCACGTCACTCATGTCAGGCTGCGTATCAGTTGCAAGGATCACCACGGTGACAGCTTGCAACATCAACCTTTTCCACCCCCATCAGCTGTGGATATGAGATGACCAAAAGGACCAGAAATATCCTTTACAGCGAGTTCTGATTTGAAGTCGTTTCTTCTTGTGGCAACTGGACCCACACATCTAGCTTGAATAGTTTCACCAGAATTAAAACACCCTTTAGGCACAATGTGCTCAAAAGCAAAAGAAAGGAGTCCTGTGTGATTCACCGGCAGAACGTGAAGCCTGACCCAGCTCTATTTCATTTACTGAATTTGAGACGCAGTCTATTAATAGTTCACTACCATATCCCTGCCCTGCTTCTCCATGCCAGGGCAGCAGCTCTGCTAACAAACACCAGCGATACGGGCACACACTTCCATACGGACACTGTAAAGCACAGCTGAACCAATTGTTTCAATTTAAACAGAAATCACATTTGCAAGAATTAACTGGAAACAGACTGTAGCAGTCTTAGAGTTCACTCACTGTGAGCAGACAGCAATACCAGATTCAGTCATTCAGGTACAGCCTCTCTGTCCTCTCTTCTCCCAGATTTCCTAAATTATTCTGTTCATTTACACTACAAAGTTTGCCTGGCCAATAAATTACCAGCACAGATAGTAATCTGCTACTATTTCGACATCAGATGAATGCTGCCAGCCAGCAAGGACATTAACAAAAGCCAAAGAACCACACCGGTGGAAATCCTGAAGTTACCACCCTTTTCAGGAAGAAACCCCCTGGGATTTTGATCCAAGGGCATAAGACATCCTCCCTCTTCCACATCATTAATTCTGCCAGCAGTGACTTGCCAGCTAAAGCAAAGCGAATTTGCTTTAACACTTTTATTGGCTCCCACTTTTAACCATGCATACATTTCTGCTTACATCAAAACATCCGAGCTATAGTCCTTGATGCTTATTTAACTATTGCACATCTTCTAAATGAACATAAGGAAAAAAACGTTGCTTAAAATTTTAAGAAAATAATTATATAAGGATCACTGCATGCTCTTATACACACTTAGAAATAAATAGCTTTTCCTCCCTTCCCCTCTCAAACTTTAAATCTTGCTTCAAGAAAAGGTTATTGGCCTTAAAAACAAACATAGGCAAGTTCACTTAGGTCTAGCATCAATGATTTTAAATGCCCCTTTTTTTCACCTTGCATTAAAACCACGTCTAATCTCATCTTGTACTTTCAGACCATCCACGCCATATCAAAATCAGGCAGCCAATCAGCCAGTCTGGGTGAGCTTCTCATCTAGAGCAATAAAAACTGAGATAAAAAATTCGTTTGATTCATATGTAGTATTAATATGGGAGTAGATAATTTAAGACATGTCCAGAAACACATCCACATTTGAACTTCACTGAAAATTAAGACCCATGCCCTTCAAAAACCTGAAGCTCATGAATAACTGAGTGACATCAAATATACAGTGTAACTCCACATTATCTCCTTTGGTACAAGAAGTTTGAAGAGACTGGCAGTGACACAAAAGCAGAAAAGTGCTATGAAACTATGAATTAAAACATTTATCTTTTAAAGATAATTAAGTTTTTCCCTACATAACTATACCAGAACTCCCAGAAGCCCACAGCAAATCCGTGGGCGTGGGGAGCAGAACGCAGCCCTAGAGCAGCACGGCTATTCCTGGCTGTTTCACCACGGCCCCATGGCCACTGGCAAGCGCTGTCAGAACTATTCTAATACCCCGGATTTGTCATTTCAGCTGTCTGGGTGTGGAAGGAGAACTGACCTCTGCTCATCCTTCGCTCTCACACAGCTGCCCAAACACCTCCAACATCCAACACCTTGATGTGTTCGGGGACTGAGCCCCGCTCAGGACCCCCATGCACGCCCGGAGCACCCGGACACCGAGTGTCCTGCACCCATCTATACACCCACAGCAGTGGGAAAAGCCTGGCTTCCCTCTGCTGATCCCCGGGCATTTCCCACCTTCCTGCAGCAGCAGGATGAGACAGCCCAACCCTTCCCCATTTCTCAATAAAATAAATTAAATACAGTGTCAGAATTCACAGTCCCAGCAAGAACCATAAACTACAACGAGGCCTCTGCATTTCACAGCACCAGGTCTGACTCTCTGCATAGTCCCTCTATATTCCCAAAGGGAAACATGACGGGCATTTTGAAACCATTCATCTAACTAAAAGGAATAGTTGGCTTGCAAGCAGGAGAGTGGCAAAGCCCGTATTCCTTATTCATGACCCAACATTTTACTTAGGAGTGCAATACTGTTATGCCAAAGCCTCACCACACAGCGACTGTACGCCGGCAATTAATATTAATTATAGCTGCTGAAAACCTTGGAATGCGAACCCTTCCAAAACTGCAAGGGCACACTAATCCTGCTCTGGCACTTCAGCTCCACGAAGGAACAACAGTCCTATTTTCTAGCTAGAATTCCGCTACAGCTTTCACCTCTCCAGACAGGTCCAAAGCCCAGATCATTTGGTCAGCGCTTGAATCCTGCCCTAATCAGAGCCACGACTTCAGTTCTGAACCCTAAAGCCGCCTTTTCAATGCAATAAAGCCACTGAACGAGAATGGCTCGCGAGGCCATTGTACAGACGGACAAAGACAGACACACAGGCAGCAGCACAGCGGGGCTGGAAACCGCTGAGCCAGGGCGGAGGATTCCTGCCTGCACGGACCCCAGCGCTGCTCGCTTCAGCCTCCCGCTCCAGCCCCAACGAGCACAAGTGCATCTCCACAAGAAAAAACCACCGGTTGTAGCAATTTTTCCACAGAAGGGCTCTGGGCTGGGTTCTGACGGTGTGAGGCTGCAGAGGAAGGCATTTTGTCTGCAACAGCACAGCGATATGATGGCTTCCACTCAGTCTCTGCTACCTATAGGGAACTTCCAATCTGTGCACAGGAAGACAAATCGGGGCATAGCTAATTGGCACAGCTCACAAAAAAAAAAAAAAAAGCAATGAATAAAAGTGATTTACTTGACAGCACCCTCTGAATATTTTCCCTAAAATTCCGCAGCTGAACTGAGTATTCTACAAGTCAAAAAGCTGGAGACAACACAGCCATTCACACCTTCTCCCATTGCCTCCTCCATGCAAATCCAGCCCGGAGGCAGAGACTTTAATCCTGCAGTCGTTAAAGGCTTTTGTCATTCAATGAGGCTTTCCCAATCCAGGCCAAAGTAGCGGCTTCCAAAGGCACAGACCATCTCACGTTACCTCTGGCATCACTCAAACCTGCACACAGCCGAGTTTAGGAGACCCAGCAGCCCCTGCCTCCTTCCACGGATTCACACCAATTTCTCTAAAGCACTCAAACAACTGAGTTTTCCTTCCACAATTAGAGGCCTAACGCAAATACTGTATTAAACTGGAAATATCTAGCAGCAAGATCTGATTTGGGCTGATGCACATATCGTGAAAACTAACGGGAATTTGAGCATTATACCGATTTCTTCACATGCAGTCAGTTCGAGAATTCCTAAACGAGTGTAACGAGGAACGAGAAGGCCATTACCAGGTAAGAAAGCTCTCACCCCGCAGTTTCCCCACCCAGCCTCTTCCTTAGGTGTGCACGACCCAGACTCCAGCATTTCCATGCAGTGCTCTCCAGCACATTTGCAGGCTTTGGTCGTTAAAGCTGCTCTATCACAGAAAATATGTGGAAAATACATCAATGTCAACCCCCTGCTAGAGCATTCTGAGAAAACCTGGCATGGTGCTGGGTTCTGGATCTGCGTGATGGCTCTGCAGGGATGGCGCTGGCCTGGGCTGGATGGACTGGCAGGAGCAGCACCAGCCCTTTCCCACGGACAGCCTGCCCTCCAAGAGCATCCCAGCCACCATCCCTCATGGACTGCAGGCTGCTGGAGTAGAGGCCTTACACACTCAGGATTCAGCTCCCAGCAAAGCCAGACAAAGCCTGGCCTGCCCCAGGCTTCCCTCCAGCTGCTCTTGTAAATCCCCTGGGCAATCCCCAGGCTACCCCATTTCCCCACAAACCCTCCAGGACCCCCCGGGCTGGAGGGGAGAGGGTTCAGTCCCTCATCACCAGCCCACCACACCTTGCCCGGCTGCTGTGTCTCCCATTCCGCATCCCTGTCTGGTAAAAGCCGGGGAATGCACGACCGTGAACACTGAGAAGTGTTCCCCATAACTCTTATTAAGGGAGCAGTGCTGCAGTGAATTATGATTATGTTGTGTAATGAAATCATCAGAGAATAAAGATGTGGCTGCACATCCATCCCCAGCTATCCCAGGCAGCCAGGAGTAATTTACAAACAGATTGGGCCAACATTAAAATATAAACAAACAACCAGGAGCTCAGACTTACAACAGCACGTCATTTCCACATTAGTTTCAAATACTCTTGTAGGCCATAAAGCTCAGCCACCCAGGGGAAGTCTAAAGCCCCCACATTATAATGAGGCGTTAAACCTCGTTTCACCGAAGTTACAGAGTAACTCAAGCTGAAAATAAAAAAATATTAAGTCTGTACTACGTTTTTCTCTTAGATAGGTCTCATTCCAATGGATGCCAACAAAAGTGAGGTAACAGGCATTATAAGCTTCACTATAAGCAAAAAAAAAAAAAAAACCCAAACAAAAAACAAGCATGTACTACTGTGATTTTTACCGAAGGCTCCAAACCCCACCAAGAATAGGGCAACAGCAAAAGACAAAAACCATCAAAAGACAGCATCTAAATCTTCATTCTCTTTATATATGACTGGATGGCTTCAACTATTACTGGATGATATTACTTCATTCTAAAGATCCAGAACTTTAATGTAAAAATCTACCTTTTTAAAGGTATTTGGACAGAGAGGTCTTTGACCTATCTGACCAAAGCACTGCACGCATGTCTAAAAAAAGGCCAGCACTGGGCCGTATTGGGAGGTTCGATTCACCAGGACAGTGATAATTTCATGGCAGGGGAGAGGGAAGGTCGGGGGCAGCAGCTCCTCAGCCTTTATGAAGCCGTAACACAAAAGGAAATTTTGCTCCTGCAAATGCACTCCAAACCACTGCCGGCCGGTGTGATCCGAACCCAGGGCGGCTGCCCCGAGCCGGGGCCGGGGCCGGGCGCGCAGCCCCGCTCCGCTCCGCTCCGCCCTCCCCACGGCCGCGGGGACCACGCGCGACCTTCGCTGCGCCACCGCGTCCTGCGCGGCAGCGGCGCCGGGCCGAGCGGGTTAAGCGTGGGAGGAGTGTACATAAGGTGGTGGATCCGGAGCCAATGGGGATATTGCGCTATAGTTAGACACTGGATCCTAAGCGATGGTGACCATAAAGGCTGCTCAGCGCTGAGCCGCTCTGGATGACACCGGCACGGTGCCTTTGGTTCCCGGCTTATAAGGCAGGGAAAATAAAAAAAGCACAGGAGGATCAGCTGGGCTTACCTGCAGTTCACACCACGCGACTTCCACCCACGTCTCCGTGTCCAGACCCTTGTAGACCGTTTTGAAGGATCCCCGCCCGAGTTCAATATCAAACTTTAGGAACCTGCCATCCGGCGAGGTGGCAACCGCTTTCATGTCCGCCTCCTCCTCGGGCTCCTCTTTCTTAGCCTTGCCCTGGTCCTTGGCAGCATCCTGCGCCTCTCTCCGCTCCGCATCCTTGCCCGGCTCCTTCTGCTCCTCGGCGCCCGCGGCGCTGCCCGAGGCCGGCGCTGTCCGCGGCTCCCCGGAGCACTCGGGCCCCCGGCCCGCCGCCTCCGCCGCCCCCTGACCCGCCTTCGCCCGCTCCGCGATTATCCTCCTGGTTTTGGGGAGCAGGATGATTCTCCGCTGGTGCTCCGCCTCGGGCAGGTCGAAGGCGGGCTCCTCCTGGTCCGAGTCCACCACGCTCCTCCGCAGGAACCGCTGATGCACCAGCTTGGGGTCCCTGGAGCCGGGGCCGCGGGGCGGCGGGGGGGGGGCTCCGGGGGCTCCCGGCACTGCAGCAGCGTCCGTGGCCGCGGCCGCG
>VYZT01025080.1:0-23899 GCA_013400735.1 Pomatostomus ruficeps
TTCTAACCCTCTGCCATGGGCAGAGATATCTTCTACTAGACCGTGTTTCTCAAGGCCACCTCCAAAGCCTTGAACACTTTCAGAGCATCCACAACTTCCCTGGACAATCTATTTCAGTGCCCCATCACTGTCACAGGGAAGAATTTTGCCTAACATGTAATCTAAACATGCCCTCTGTCAGTTTATAGCCATTCCCCCTTGTCCTGCCACTACATGCCCTTGTAAAGGCCCTTTTTTCACTGACAGATGCTCAGCTACCTGCAGAGACTTTTCCATTCTAGCCCTCTGAGCAGCAGGTGTGAGATGGTGACAAGCCCCTCGTCATCCTCCTTACAACAACTACACAGAGCACAAGCAGCCATTCGGCACAGAGGGCAAAGTAGGGAGCACTCTTGAATGAATTGGTGGCAGATTTTATCTAACAAAAACTATCTCAGTTTTTGGCCATGTCCTGTGGGATGCTTTTTCTGGTGTTCACAAACCCTCCCACCCGAATGAAGAGCACAGTGTTAGTCTGTGCAGTGAGCTCAGTTTCTCAGGGACTGGCTCTCTGTGGTTAATACAGACTCTGAAATAAAAGTTTACCTGTGTAGCACTCTGCTGATTCACTATTTTTGTTTTCTTGTTTTTCACTTTCTTTCTGGCACTTGTAATGCTGTTTCCTGTTACACATGACACATAAAAAGTGCAAATTTTCTCTCTGTTCCCATCGACCCCACTTTTCCTAGACCTTTGGAGTGGGTCAGCCCCAGGTTTGGTTGGAGGTTGTTGCCCTGAAGTAGCTCAACTAGTGTCCCCGATTCACCATTGAGACTTTCCTCTAGCCCTGGTTTCTCCCTCGATCAAAAAGCCTCTGCTTCAATGGGAATTTTGAGTGAGCGCTCAGTAAAAACAGAGTAAAGGGTAGAGGATTTGACTCATTGCTAATTTAATTTGAATGAATTATGCTTGCTCCTGCTGTGGAGGATCATTGCTTCTCAGGAAATTTGGGATATGGTGGGGACATCTTACAAACCATAAAGCACTTTGTAAATGAAAAAGAACATAACAAAAGTCTTGCATGTTTGCATTTATAGATATATAAATAATTCTTACTTGGAGTAATGTTAGTACAGTATTGACTATCATGGTAGGGAGTTACTAAACTCATTTTTCAATGGTAGAAATGTTTAAGATTTTGGGTTTATTTATCTTATAAGTGTTGCCTCTGAATGAAATTCCAGGAAAGCTCCTTTTGATTAAAATGGTGAACAAGTGAAATTCTCCATATCAAAAACTACGGAGGTCCTTCTGCTCTTTCATGTTGATGTAAGTCACTGCTAGAAATGAAAGAGCAGTGAGTGTCATCAGGCTCAGAATGCTTTGAAACAAACTAATGGGTCAAATTCTCCTATTGCATGAATACAGATGCCACAAAGCCTTTTACAATTGCTGGCAGATTATGGCTTCAAGGATTGAGTCAGAATTTAAGGTCAAGGGCAGAACTTGATGTCAGCAAACTGTTGGGTGATTAAATGTTCCATGATGTGTTATATTTATTTTTTTAAAGTAGTTATAACCAAAGAGCTTATTTTTCAACATTTTTTTTATTGATGTTGCAGGAGAAACACAGCACTTTGAAAATGCCTTTGCAGGGAATGATGCCAGTATTATGGGATTACCACTTGCTTTCTATTCAGGAATGTATGCCTATTCAGGCTGGTAAGTGGATGAAATTTATATGTATCTGTCCTGAAAACAAACACTAATATGCTCTAACAAAGACATTTATTTATATGAAGCAATGAGTAGCACATTCCACATCGTTTGCCAAGCTGCAGCGTACAGCTAGGCTAGTTCTCACCACTGTCCCGTATACTCAGTGGTTTTTGTGCAAGTACCTCTACAAAGGAAAGATTTTTCTTCTTCAGTGTACAATACATAAACATGCACTGACCACAAAAAAAATCACACCAAAAGAAAGGAATATTCTTTGTTTTTCATTAAATATTTTAATAAAAGGATAAAAGGAGTAATGAAGCTTTAATGTTCTTAAGAAGTCAGTAATTATATAAAAAACAAATCTGTGATTCTGTTACAAAGTTGTGTGGCCCTTAGTCTTGCTTTGTAAAAGCAGTATTTGACAAGTAAGAAGCAATGAGATCAGTATGGACCACAGAATAAAAATCTCTAGATCTCTCCATGTCCGAGAGATATGGATCGCACTTAACAAGAAGTGCAACTGGCTTACACAGAAGTAAAGTGCGATTGACTGTGAGCAAAGGCATGAGAATCTACCTTCAGGTATCCTGCTCAGAACTTTCCAGTTCTTTCTCTCTTTCCCCACCAAAGTAAACGGCAGCTGATTTGAAAGGTTGCTGCCGCTTCTTGAACCTGTCTTTACAATTTATTCATGCTTATGAGGGCTCCTGCGTTTTGTGCAGTGTCAAAGGGCTTTCCCAGCAGTGGCATGGGGGGAAGCAAGCAGACTACAGTGCACAGTGTAGGCTTATTTTGAGATAGCTTTGTCTGCAGATCTTCTCTTTGCTTTCCATAGCCTCACAGGCAGCCAAGTTCTTTACCTTGCATGAAAGGCGAGGGCTGCAAGAGAAGGGGTTTATTTATTTAATTTGGAGGGACAATGGGCTGAGTATTGGAGTTCTCTGCCTGTTTGTAACTCTCTGGTTGAAGGCGCATTATAAATCTGCACACTAAAGTATGAACAGAACTTTATATATTAAATGGGTGGGGGGAGGAAACCCGGGAGAGTCCTTTATCTGGGATAGACATGTAAGAGAAGAGCCTGGCATTTTGAAGCCTCAGAGAAATGTAACTGATGATGTAGACAATCTCTACTTTCTTCCCTCTCTCTCCTATAACTGCCTCTGTCTCTCATATCCATAGATGTGATGGTGTCTCACTTTTTAAATATTAACCTAACTGTAAGTTTTTGTATGAAAGCAATTTTAAACACTTTTTAATGTTACTCAGAGTTTCTTTCCTGCAAAATGCTACATCAAAAACACTGTTATTCTTTTGATTCTTTCCCATTCTTCACATAACAGTTCAAAGCCTTACAATAAAAATAATCTCTTTTTTTTCCCCCTTTACACCTTCTGACTTTTATTTCAAGGTCTTTATTTGCCACTTATAAAAAAAATTACCAGGAAAAAGACCTAATTTGCCTAGTGGTTCTTTCCAGCTGTCTATTTGTCTTTGTCACCAGCTAAAATTGATCACCTCAGAGCATGGAGGAGCAGACCATTAAGTGGAGTGTCAATATCCTTGCACTATCAGTTTTATGGGGCTAAATCAATACAATTAGCTGAATATGAAGGAGTGTTGAAAGTGTTGGTGATGTGTCCTAGGATGCAGGCAGAATTTTATGCATAGCTCACAAGACTGTTAACTTCTAATAACACAGCTTTGAAGAAGAAAAGAAAGGCAGTTATCTCTTCTGTGTGTGAGTTCATCCTGCCAAGAGCAAGTGTTGACTATTGTGTATGTAAAATGCTGGATAAAAAAGGACAAGTGGAGAAAAGAATGCAAGGAAACGTGTCTTGGCATCAATAAAAGGACTGATGCTGGGCTATCATAGAAGGGTTGAGTTGAAAGGGACCTTACAGAACACTTTGTTCCAATCCCCCTGCCATGGGCAGGGATACGTCCCACTAGACCAGGTTGCTGCTAAAAGCCCCATGCAACCTGGCCTTGAACACTTCCAGGGATGGGGCATCCACAGCTTCCTTGGGCAACCAGTTCTAGTGCCTCACCACTCTCACTGTAAACACTTTCCTCCATATATCTAACCTAAATCTTCTTCTGTGCTCTATGCATGGAAAAGTTTAAAAACAAGTACTGAGGTTTTTCCGTAAGGTGACAGAATTTCATGCTCAGTCACCAAATCACTATTTTTAAAAAGCCGTGAGCCAGCGTTAACTTGTTCTGCTAACCCAGTTCTGCTCCAACACTTGTGATGGTGCAAAGCTCCCAGACTTTCTGCCAGATCAGTTCCCAGTTGTTTATTCACTGCAGCACTGCTGTCTGAGGTGCCATTTGTCTTTCTGCACAAGAGCAGAGGGCCAGCATAAGCACTGTATTGACTGCCCTGTTTAATTAGCCAAGATCTGACTTTGGGCCTGTCTCCCAGAAGGGCACAATTGTGATCCAGCCAGGCACAGACCTGGTGCTAATAAATACAGAACAGAGGGTTCAGTGACCTTGAGGCTCATAGTTGCTTTGTATGCAGGGCTGTGCCTGGTGAGCAGTTCCTATGAATTCCCACACAGAGCTGTCTCTTGAATGTTGCTGGAATATGACTGGAGTGCAACTTGTACTGGAGATTGTGCAAGAGCATGCCGGGCTAGCAGCCTGAGTTTGAGATTCTGTACTACAAACCAGTGTGAAAGTTCTTGGCTTAGGAGGTGTTTTTCTAAGGCTTCATTTGTTTGTATTGTTAAGAAGTACTCTGATGAGACTTTTTGCCAATATAACCTGAAACTGTAAAAGGCAACAAGCACAAATGGAATATAAAGCTTGAAGGGTGCATGTGTGTGTGTGTATGGAATTAGGGTAAACTGTAACCTTTGTAGTATGTCAGGTTAAAAAATAATTTAATTACACACTGACTTTACATAGTTATTTTGTCCTTTTCTTTTTCTGCTTTGCTGTCTTTTCTGAGAATTCCCTTCCTGAGTGTGGGGATGAGGGAAGGTTAAATATCACTCTCTCCTTAATCCAAATAGGAGTCTGCAAAGTCTACTGTAATTAACAGAAGTGCTTAACTAAAAGCATCTTCTTGATTCTTAGTGAAACAAATACAGAATAAAAATATAAAAATAAATCTTATAATACATTTTATAACTATTTTCTAGGTTTTACCTCAATTTTGTTACCGAAGAAGTGGAAAACCCTGAAAAGTATGTACTTAATGTTTTGCTTGACTTTTGAAAAATGGTTGTGAAATTTAAAATGTTATAAAAGTAGTGATCTTCAGAAGTTCTGTGTGTTGGTCAAGCTGCTTGCCTTCCAGCAGATCTGGTATCTATTTGAATTGCAACTGCTTGAAGATTTGCTGGTTTTGGTCTGTTGTGACCTTGTTATGTATTCTGCTTTTATGTGCAAAGAAAGCAGAAAATCAAGTAGATCTCCATGGCTCTCTCCCCCTCAGGATACGAGTGGCTCCTTTCAGTGGAAGTTACTGGTATCCTGTCAGGGAAGTCTTGCCCAGGAGACTTCTCTGCTGCAATATTTGTCAGTTTTGCTGTGTTTAAATATCAATCAAATACTTAGTTTTACTTGTTTTAGATGTTTCAGAGATGCAGGATCTTGAACACACATCACACAGCATCCGATCCAATTAAATGGAACAGGGGATGTGGGTCGGAGCCTGTTTCCAAGCAGAGATGAATACTCTCACATCACCTGCCTGTAAAATATGGAAAGAAAAGTTGTCCTGTTAGGGAGATTTTGATTTGTCCCATCTATTTTGGTAGATATGTTTTGGTATGTGGGACCACTAATAAAAAGCTACTAACCTTTTCTAAAAATTAGAGAAAATAAGCCTTTTCAGATCATTTTGTTTTCTTTGAGGAAAAGAAACTATTTGCTTAATAAAAAAAATCAATGGCTAAATATAATTTTCTCATGCTCTTAAAAGAAGATAGCTGTCTGGGTACCAAATTACTTATTGTTTTAAAAGGACCTCCAGCACTGTACACTCAGATAATATGAATCTGAGACACGTAGGGAAAGAAAACCCCAAGCCACTGATTGGGAGCGTGCAGAAAGGTTTTTTTGTTGGTTTCTTCAAAGTCTGAACCAAACCTGGTGCTGTTTTGGAGGTCTGAAAATCATTATAAGGAAATGGATGATAAAACTTGAGGCTGGTAGAAAGACTGGCAGATTTCCATTGTTTCAGTGACTTTGAGGTGTGTTTTGTGTTAGCATGCTCTTTGATGTGATCAGGACATGTAGACTGGGAATTGTGTGACTGGAATCTGAAACCAGACAAATGCAGGTAGAAAACACAGCATTAAAGTTTATGAGTAATCATTATGACAGATACCTATGTACAAACGGGTTTTTCACTGGTAGTCTTCAGTTCTGATAAAACACCTTTTTAGGAGCTGTGCTTTAGTAAGGCATGACTCTGTATGTATTTAAAATGTGTAGATGTGGCACTTGGGGACATGGTTTAGTGGTGAACTTGCCAGTGCTGGTTTAATGGTTGGACTCAATTGTCTTAGAGGTCTTTTCAAACCTAAAGGCTTCTGTGCTTCTAAGTAATTTGTGTCAGCAGAGAGCAGCTGGCTAAAGATTCCCAGGCCTGGGACACACAGGAACACAAGGTGGATGATCTAGGGTTTAACTACCAAGGATCTGTGCTCTTTATAAAATCATGCAAGGCAGACCTTAAAACTAAAATAAAACCTACATTTTTTTTTATTACTTTTGAAAATTGTTGCATGACAGACTGACTTTAAATGTGAAACTAAATGAAGGAGTGAAGGGATTCTGGTCCAGGACAGCTACTGCTTCAGGAAATTCTGGAGAGATAGGTTAGGAGCCAGAGTCTTGGTTGTTATCCTTGGAGAACTGCTGAAGTTAGCTGTGCTGCTAGTGAGGATGTAGTACTGGAGGATAAACCACATAACCTACTGGTTTAGTGTATTCCAGGATGGCACTGGAAAAAAACCCAACTCAACATTGTATGTGCAATTAATCACAAGGCTGTTTAAGTTTCCCTTCATGCCTCTTCCTCTTGAGGTTGCACTTTGAGAGGATGAGAAGATGCCCAGATTTTATGATCTCCATGCAAAGGTATAATACAGAATAGAAGAGAGTGGGATTTTAAAATTTGCTAAATAAGTGGCAGGAGATGGTGGGGCAAATGGATTGTTACTGTCTGTGCTGACTGAGACCTCTGCACCACCTGTAAATGGGGATTCTGGCCTCCCTTGAGCTGAAACAAGCAATTAAATGAAACATTTGGAACATATTTTTTATCTGGTTGCCACCTGTGAATGGCTCTGTTGGAAAGATGTCCTTCTGAACCAAGGCCTGCTCCACCATTGTTCCCAAAGCTACAGGGCAAGGGAATAGTGTGGATTAATCTCAGTGGCAACTGCCCCAGCTCACACAAATCCAGTGCAAATGTTAGATGAGCCACTAATTGTTCTGCTGTTGTAGGCATTTATTAGGACTCAAATGCTTTTTGTGTGTGTGTGTGTGTGTAATTTAAGATGCTGTCTTTCCTTTCATTCTTGCTGTAAGCCTTATGTTAAAGGTTGTACTGAGCAGCCTGGTCTAGTGGAAGGTGTCCCTGCCCAAGGGCAAGGGTCTTGGAGCTACAACTTGAAGACCCCTCTGAACCCAAACCATTCTGTGATTCTACTGTATTGTACTTCTATGTAGATATGATGTAGCTGATTTTAAAAAGGAAGAGGAAAGTACAGGCTTGAAGCACTTAGAGCCTGTAAGAGCTCCAGGTGTGCAATTTGTAATGTTTGTCAATGGTTAGGGATGCAAATTACTCACAGCAAAAGAGGTGAGCATGGCGAGGTCTTCTGCCCTGCACCTGCCAAAGTAAATATTTGCCCGAGAATCAGTCACAGCTGTGCATTTCCAGGTGCGTGACAGCTTTGGAAGTAACTGAGGTGAATGATCAGCTCCATCCCCTTGTGTACGAGCCTGCTGCAAACCCACAGTGAATGTACCAAAGGGATGTGCCAGGTTTACAGCAGAGGGACCGCAGGAATGCTCTGGCAGACAGTGGGGATGGGGCTTTAAGCAAGCTGGTCTAGTGGAAGGTGTCCCTACCTATGGCAACAAGATTGGAATAAGATGATCTTTAAGGTCCCTTCCACCCAAACTGTTCTATGGAGGTGAGCCCTGGAATATATCCTGAAATGCCTAGGAAGGCAGAAACATCTGCTATTAGACATTAGGTTTTCCAGATAAGGATTGCATTTCTTTCTGTGGTGCATGGCACCAGGAAAACCTTGTGGCGTACAGCATGTCATCGGGAATGCAGGAAAGGGGCAGGGAAAGGGGGATGCTTGTGCCCTTGCTCAGCCCCTTTGTGCTCCAAGCAGCTGTTTGTAGAGGCAGGAAAGGCTTCGGAGGCTGTGGGAATCTGTGGAGGTGCAGCAGCCTGCCCAGGCACAGTAAATTGCAGGCTTAGGTCTGTAAGTAGGATAAATACTCTGGGCCCGAGGCATTGGGATGCCGAGCCAATATGAAACATTTGCTGAGGGAGAGCTGAAACAGAGACAGTGGGAGTGAGCCAAGCAGGGAGCAAGCACCCTTTACATTACAGAAGGGAGAACAGGAAGAACAAATCTCAAAGTGAATGTCATTACTTTTTGAACAGAGTTTTGGAAGTAGTGTTGAAGTCTCACTTTGGAGATGCCACTGTTCCTTCTTTTGTGTAAGGACATTGTTATAACCCAAAATTATCATAAGATGTAAAAGTAGCTGTTTCCGTTTCTCACTAAACCCCCTTTTGATGTCTCATTTTTAAGCCTGAGCTCATTTCTTTATTCCTCTTTGTTCAAGTGCTTCTCTCATGCAGCTATTAGTAGGACCTGAAGAAACATGAAGTTAATGATTATTTTAGAAGGAGCTGTAGTTGCAGTGTTCACTGTTTTAATGTACATTTTTTTAAAATAGCCTGAAATAGCTTTATTACCAAGAATATGTGGAACAATATTAAAATGTGACAACAAATTTCTTTTCCTTTTTTTGAAAATTATGTTTTGCATATATGTGCTGGGTCAATAGCAGTTGTTATTTGAAATAAAATACCTAAATAATCCTTGAAGCAGAACTTCACCAAAGCAAACTTGTGCAGCCACACCGCATGCAGCTTTGATCTTTTTGATTTTCTTCTTAAGGATCAGCCTCAAACTGAGTTCTTATTGTATTGCATTGTCTAAATAATAGGTGAATAAAAGAACAGCCAGGTCTCTGAGCTTGTCACCTGAAAATTGACAGGAGCCATGTTGTCTGGACCAGCAGATTTAGAGGACTAGAGATCATGCATGTTGAACTTTCAGACTCATTTCTTGTACATAGTCTTCTTGTACATCTGTATTCTTGAGCACCCACTATGTACTCTCAAGAAACAGTCTGAGTTTTTTCAATCAAGACCCTAAAAGCAGCTCATGCCCAAAGGGCACTTCCCTCTTCTCTTCCCAGGCTGAGAAGAGTCCAGGATCAATGCTATAGTTTATCAGGAATTTTGGTAGCCACCAGATGAGAAAATAAATACAGGAGTGTTTCCACATCACAGCAACATCTTCAGAGCCTTGTCGAAGTCAGGGCCAGATTGTACCAGGTGCTGGCCAAAGGGAATCCCACTTTAATAAAATTGCGCTTCATCCTCACTATGAGTAGATGATTGGCCTCATTATTTCAAGTTGTGAAGATTAGGCTCATGTTGGAAGAGAGAGAAAATATTTCACTTTAAGGGGAGGGAAACTTAGTCTCAAATTCCTTACTTAATTCAAGGCAGTATGGGATCGAGTGGGCAAGTAGAGAGAGGTGTTAATTCATAGCCCTTGTTTTACTCAATCATTTTATATCTTTAAAAGTGTAGGTTCTTGTTGGTGTTGTTGAACTTAGGAAATATTTTTCATTTAGTGGACAAAAATGATAGAATTTCAAAGGATGTGGATTCTGAAAGGCTTTTACAGCGTAGATTACTTTGCAGTTGCAGTTAAGTACAGCTTCTATTCAGCATTCTCTCTTTTTTTTTCCATTTATTTTCTTCTCTCCCTTATTGAACTGTTTCATTTGCAAATATTCCATTTCTGTTTGTAAAATAACTTTGGTCCAGCCTAGGCAATCTATCATTGTTTAAAAAGTTACACAGTGCAAAGAACATATTATTGAGATGTATAGTGTTTATGAGTGTGGTCTCAGATTGACAAATCGTGTCTTGTGCTGTTGAAAAACCGAGAAATGAATTGCTTTGCTTTGACCTTGGGGTCTGAGATTAATCAGTTTGTCTATTAGATTTTTCCAGTGTTCTTCCCACTTCATTTATTCCTTCTTTTCCAAGGCACCGAGAAACAGTAGATGTATATAGCAAGTCACCAGAGCTTGATGCCATCAGACATTTTGTGAAATCAGGATATCAAAATGTTTGATATAATCTATTTTTATTGTTTTTAAATAATGCGAATGTCATCTCTAGCTAATGTGCGCCACCCATTCATTCTAATTATAGAGCCAACTTTGCATCTATGAGGACTGAGTTAGAGGAAGAAAGTATTTAGGGGTGTTTTCTTCAGTCTATCTGAGCATTATAGAGATGCAGATGGATGGAAGGGGAATGGTGGCTAAGATGCTACAACTCTTCCAGCTCCCTTGTTATTTGTAGACATCTGATTTTTGGCACTTCACATTAAAATGCAGCCTCCTGCCAAATTCGGAAAACTTGAATTGCACAGTTGCTCATTGTCAATCTAGCCACTGATTAGGGATCAGATTCCCAGTAATCAAAAGAGTAAAAAATATTTTGAGTGTTAATTGAGAGGATGCAAGTCTTTGCTATTTCTGCTTCTCTGCTTCTTACATTTTTTTATTTTATAATTTAATGACAAGATTTACTCTGAAGAGGAATCTTAGACACTAGAAAGGTTTATCTGCCTGGAGTTTGAAATCTTCCTTGTGTCATTATATTCTACTTATTCCTAAAAGACACATTTGACTCCAATTCATTTTCTTCCTGTCAGGCTACAGTGCCAAATGTTCAGTGCAGAAGTTATAGGATTACATTATAATATTTTACCTGAAGATAATCAAAAGAGACAAATGCTAATCTTTCCAGTATTTTGTAAAGCTCATTTGCTCATGTGAATTCATCAGATTACCTTAAAGGGAAAGCCAGGTCAGTTAAGTGAGCATTTGCATTTTTCCCTCTCTATATTATATGTGTCATGGCACTTTTTTGTGCTTTAATACTTACTCTTCATCATAGAGTGAGGATGCTCTAATTAGCCTTCCCCCAGCTATTTTTCTTAATATCTCTTTAATAGAAGTGTTACACATTCTAAACTTGACTATATCTGACAGCATTATAGTCTGCTTAAATTCTTTCAGTTATCTGGGAAGCATCTCAGATGAGGTGTCCAAACCTGGTGAATTCAACAACAATTTCTACGGTTTATTTGTGCCCTCTGTAAGGGATAAAATCATGTTTTCAGATCTATAAAATCCTTTATTGGGGAGCTGCATCTGCCAAATAAAGAATATTGAAAATAAGAAATTAATTTACTAGCTCAAATGTACTTACACAAAACCAAGTGTGGGTTTTTCTCTTTGTAAAATGCATGAAAAGCATTTAATTAAGAATGTAATTCAGTAGTATTTGTGTGTGTCTGAGAGGGACAAATAGACAATTACTAGCTCTCAGGGGAATTGACTCACCAGCATGAGACTCTTCTTAATAAAATTATCTTTCTTTTACTTTTGCTCTCTTGGTAACCTTATTAGCTCCTTACTATTTGCACGCCTCACATCTTCACCTCATTCATTATTGCATCTTTTAGAAATTACTAATAATTCATTTCTGAAACTCAGTATTTCCGTCTTGGATGCATGTTTTTAATGGATTCAGATTTCTGAAATCTCAGTACGGGAACTAACTTTTTTCCCTCCATAAGTTTCTGTTATTATATTTAGTTGAAGAATGCCACTCTTACTGGAAGTTGGAAATTCTCTTATGAGTGGGACCTGAATGTTCTGAGTTGCTTTGGCTTTATTAATATTCCTTTTTCACTCCTAGTTTGGGAGATTTTAGACCAGGTTTCTCAAGGCCCATCCAGTCTGGCCCTGAACACTCCTGAGTTCTGGCTCCAACCTTTCCCCTCCTCACTCTTCATCCTACCCCCTGTGAGATGTGTCAAAAATGGCCTAACCTTGGCAATCTGTTGGTTCTGCTGGCAAAAAATGTGATTGAGTCACATGTGATACATGCAAATAATTCAAGGGTTGCAACTTGATTGTGAGCCATAATTGGGGTCTGTCTCTGATAGGATTTGGTGGAGGTCACTGAATCCACAAAATATTTCCAACCAAAGGAAGAAGGGAAACTGTGATTTTAACTGTGTTAGCAGCTTGAGTTAAAATGGGAAAAGGGTCAGAATGGAATTGGAAATGGTAACCCAAACTAAAATCCAAGTAATCGGTTTCTTAGTTTTTTTTGTTAACTTCAGTTACATTGGACTGGCTTTTAGGATTTGATAATGTGGATTATCCTGTACTCTTGGACATTTCTTTGGCCCTGTAATTTTTGATAGTTCCAACATATCATATATACGATATTATACTATACTATACTATACTAAAATACAATACAATATAATATAATAAACTGAGGATGCAGATTCAGTCCTTCTGTTCTTATTTTCCTTATTCTTGGTCATCCTGCCACACCTGAGTGTCCTCTGCCCCACAGGCACATTGAGTCCTACGTAACAGCAGTGCTGTGTCACAAGAGAGAGGGAGCAGGGAGCACAGCTGGAAAGCACAGTGTGCCCTGCAGTCTAAGTCTGGAGGGATCCAGATGTACGCAGAAAAACACTGCAAATCCCCTGCCTTGTCTTTGACAGATGCACGAAGTGCCTGAGCAGTGCTCTGAATTTGTCAGAGCAATAGATGCAGGCAGCAGAGAGGCTGGGAAGATGACTCTCTGCATGAATTCACCTGGGTGGGTGAATTGGGTAATCACAGGGAGCAAAGGCTTCGGCAGCAGGGATAATAAAAAGGCTGCAGATTTCATTGGACACTATTCCTCTTCCTTACTTCTGCAGACAGACAGGGGCAGCCACTTTGTGTGCCTGCTGCTTTCCAGAGGCTGCGTGTTTTTCTTATGCATTTAGTTAGGGACTGACCTCATGGATGCTGTTACAATCTATGATGTTCAGGGATGTGTACGTGACACACATTCAGCACATATTATCAGATATTTTTATTTCTTTTTCTTTTTCCCGTGTGCAGTTGTTTGCTTTTTTTTTTTTTCCGCTACCCCATTTATTTTGGTGCTGAGTCCTGTGGTGAAATTCTACACCATGAGAGAGATGACCCTCGGGTGCTGTATCTTTGTCATTGGCAGCTGCTTTCTAAGCACCAGTTTAGCATTTGAATTGGTTGAGCTGCTTTCAGGTCTTTCTATCTCCAACTTCCACTTTATTATCTTTCTATTTTAATGTAAAAAAAAAAAAAAAAAAAAAAGTGATGTTCCGTTTAGAAACTGACTGCAGTGAAGAGCTACCTGTCTGTGGCGGGGTTTAAACTGTTATGCCAGTCAATATGTGTAAATTAGAAAACAGGTTGATGTAATCTATAGTGTCTGTAAAGATTTCAAAGATGTACCTTGATTATTAATTAAGACAATAAGGATGTCTTATAAAACTGCAGTTGAGAAGACTAATAATTCACTGTCGAATGAAGCAAGGCAAGGTCAGTTGTATAATTGCCTGTTCCTTGTGTAAAATGCTCCTACTCACATCAGAGTCAAACCGAAGGCCATGTAAATATTCAGAACTAGGCAATGAAGATTTCATACCTAAACTTTGAGGGCACACTAAAGAAACACAGTAGTTGTCTTTTTCTATGTATTTGTTTGATTTTTGTAGACCAAATTATTATTTCATACAGAGTTAATTTGTAGCACACACCTGACATGGGTGTTGGAGAAGAGTGAGTGGGAAAATGGAAGAATAAAAATGAGTGCTATAGATGCACAGTTAGATACACTATTGCTATGCTATTTTAGCTGTGGATATGTTAAAATTTTATGTTGAAATTACTCATATGATCTCTGCTCTTTTTTCCCTAATTGTCTGATATAGAATCTAACTCCTTTCATGTGTCAAAAATGTAATAAGGATACCACCAAGACATTACTCAGAAATCAGGAAGGTAGTCAGCTACCTGAAAAATCAAATCTATTCAGCAAATATAGGAGAAGGATGGAAGGACAAAGATAAATTGCAAGGGCAGAGGCTTTAACACCATACTGCTATATATGAGGACACGAGGTTAGTAGTGGTTCTGTTCTGTGTATGCTGTTGGGAGGGAGGATCGTGCTGCCTGTGGGATCATCCCCCCCAAGGCAGCATCTACATTAAAGCAATACTTCAGAAGCCAGTGCTTTGATAAGTTTTTTTCTGTTTATGTAGACTCTGGCTTAAGATAAAAGATCAACTTGAAATGAAAATGACTGAAAGAATTCCCTCACAATTCTGGAGACAACTGAAACTTTTTGAAGATTATTTGTCAGAACTATTTGATAGATCTAAAAATGCATCATTGGGGCAGGATCCTATGGCAGGAGAGATGGGTGGGAGAGGTTCCTGCAAACTCACTGAATGAGTGGACATGCAAGATGCCTGAGTTGCTGTGATGTATGGCTTTATTTCTTTTTTCATGCAGGGCCAGTGGAGAAAGGGGGTCTGGGCTAATCTCTTCTGAGAGGATGAGGATTGAGCAAACTGGTCAAGGGGAAGGTGTCCCTGCCCATGGCAGAGGGTTGGAACTAGATAGTCTTTAAGGTCCTTTCCAACCAAAAGTATTTTATGATTTCAATCTTTTGATTTTTACAAGTGACTGCTTTTGTTAATTCATTGGTGACCATGGAAGGTGCCATGGCCAGGTATGGGTGAGGTTGTGCTTGCAGAAGGAGCAAACATCTACATGGAAGTGGACACTTAAGCTACAAGCCCTCAAACAGGTTTTCCTCTGCCAAGCTTGTAGCATCTCTTTTGAGGAAGCAAAGTGAGGGGAACTCAACTGGAGCCTCCTGCCCTCCCTCCTGCTCCAGAGTGGTGAAGGTGTGTCCTGGGTGTGGCAGGCTGCTGCAGAGGGTCCTGCAGCCTCTCTGTTTCATGGAGCTCTGGTGTCTCCGAGGTGTGAGGATGTGCAAGCCCGTGTACTGTTCCTGTCTGTTGCTGCACTGGCTGTTCAGTGTGTGGTGCACGGTGTTGTGCCACTGCACAGCAGATTGCTCCTTTCCAGCCCTCACAACTCATTTTGTTTACCAGTGTGATAACCTGCTGAGTGTAAGGTTTGTTTTCTTTCCTGTTGCTGGTTTTACTTTTGTTTTTTTTAAAATAATTTCTGTTTGTTTATGTGAATCATGGTTACTATGAATCAGCTCTCCTAAGGAAGTAAAACAAATGTTTATCCACAGTCTCTCTGGGTAGCTGGAAAAATCGTAATCTGCTTTACCAGCAGGGTAATGTAATGTAATGTAACATAAAATATTGTAACCTTCGAAGTTTCCATTGCTCTGGATTTTCCTTCACTTTCACCAGCTGAAACACATGCAAAACTGTTCTAACATCTATTTCTGTTGCACCGAGGCACATAGCAGTACCTGTACAGAAGGGTGACAGTATCCTCTTTATGGGGAAGCTGAGTTGCTCAGCAAAATATTCATTGTGGGAATAAAAATCTCTTGCAAGACTGATATTCTGCTGAAAGTCCAAAGCTGTAAAACAGAGTGTATTTTAGTGGAGAGATGCGTCTCTCAGGGCTGAGCAGCACTCTTGGCCAGAGTGAAGGTTCCATTAGATATTTTCATTCTCTTTTGGTGGTTTGTAAGCAGGAGGCCTGACTGAAATTGCTGGAAAAGAGGTGGACAACAGTGTATTAGGAGTAGATAGCAAAATGAGAAAATTCACCAGGGTGACAAGTCCAGCTGAGGTGGTTCAGAACAGCCACTGCAGCTCCACCTCACACTTCTTGTCTTGGGTCCTGGGGTTGCTGCACTCTTTGTGAAAGCAAGCATGTTTTGTGGAATTTCTAGTGTGGGTGTTTCTCAGCATTGGAGGCAAACCTCTTCCAGGTTTTCTCCTTCTCACTTTAAAACTGGATTTGTCTGATATTTGAGCTTTTATTTCTGTATTTACCAATGGCATTAGCTCTTGTGGAGGTGACTCAGAGTACTCACCTTAATGTTTTGGTCTCAGATTTAAATCTGTGTTTCAAATAACACTGAAATCTCACTGTAAACCCCAGTCAAAACCATGAAATTCCTTATGAAACTGTATATCAGCCTTTTCTCATGGGTACTGTCAGTGTTGGTTTATAGCCTGTGTATAGAAAAAGGAGTTTCACAGCCATTTTTCCTCATTTTTGTAAAAGCAAGCCACGCCCACTACATATGGTATATTATATAGGGCAGAGACAGCTACTTTAATTCATACTGCAGTGTTGTGATCTGTATGTGGTGCGTCCTCTCATGGATTCTGAAGGGGATGACCCTCTTTTGCCACTTTTTGTTTCCTTTTCTCTTTAATGCTGAGCCTCAAAGATGAGGAAGGGCAGAGTGCTAAGGCAGTGTGTGGTGAGCATGGTGTTATACCACAGCATGTAGCAGCATCTTGCCTGCCATTAACAGTAAATCTTTTATTGGAGCACCTAGGCTGATGCTGGCACCATCTGACAGAGTGGTGAGATGACTCTCAGAGAGAGTAAGATAGCATTTTTTACTGGTATAGGATACAGAATCGGAGAATAAAATACAAACGAAACAATGGACTACAAAAATTACAAGGGCCATATGCTCTTTATTGCACTCATGCACATCAGATTGGAGTTCTCTAACTGCAAAAAGAGTCATTACCATGTGCCATGCCACCATGAGTAGTTATTCTTTAGAACAGCATGGTCAAAATTCCAGTAACAATTGTATTACTGCACACAAGAAAAGGAATATGTTCCACTTGGTTCAGCCAGCACAATGACTTACTCTGACGCAGTCTTTTTGGGTGAGACATTAACTGGGGTTGTCTTATTTGATTGTTCAGCTTTAATAGGTAGTGAGTTTGCTGGCTTGTATTTAAGATATGTAATAGTCATATCAAAACAAGACAGTTTGGCTCTGTACCTCTTTCCTGTAGATGAGTACATCCTTTTTTTGTGTTACAGCAGAATTTCCATCAGACAAGCATTGATCTTAGCTAGTGAGTGCTAAAATTCTTATTCCCCTGCATATTCCTTCTCTGCATGGTGACTGTTTTATGTGAGTGCTTATGGATATGCAGATGTTCTGGGAGCAGGTTCCGGTCACTTACATTGTAGCTTACATGTTGATATTTGGCTGTGATTATTGTAGCTTACATGTCGATATTTGGCTGTGATTATGTTGGAATTTTAAACATAGCAACAGTGATATTTTATTTATGGAACAACTATTGTTAACTAACTGATCATTAGGGTTTTTAACCATTTCAATTACAGTACAGCCTGTATCCATGAAACTGTAAACTAAGAGGATTTATGTAAGATTATAAATACTCCAGAGGTGATGTGAATAATCTGCATTTTACAAGTTGCTGTGCTGTGGTTTATGATGTCAGTCCTCATTCACTTGTAACACTTGCTGTTGAACAAGTGCTGTTATGTGCATCTTCACCTTGTCATTATGTTTTGTCCATTGTGAAAAAGTAGACTATATAATTACAGTATTTAATTATTGGAAGTATGATGGAATAGAAAATCCCTTACATCATCATTTGAAAAGATCTAACATCAATTTAGAGACCTCCTCCACAGATCATGAGAATGGATGGTGAAGAGGAGCAGTCTGATATGACAAGAGGTTTAACTTCTATGTGGGGATATTTTAAAGAAATGAAGATTTGTATTTATCCTGCAGTGTAAAGGAATGACAGGCACATCTAGTTTTTCGTATGTGCTTATTACAGGAAGAAACAGTTGCTAAGCAAGACCAGATAAAAATAAAGATTTATCCACAAGGAATGTAGAAGACCATGAAATTCCTATTCCTTGGGCAAAACTCCCATTAGAGAATAAGATGCTTGTGAGTCTAAGGACGAAGTATTTCAACAGATGTGAAAATAAGCAGAAATACTTCTTTAGGATTCTTGCATGGTAATTGAGAAGGCCATGAGGAGAGGCTTTTTTGTAGTTGCAGGCTATCGCAGACGTGAATAAATCCAAGCCATAGGCCACCTCAGCTTGGTGTTGAGTGTTGACAGAGTCATGATGCTGTACTAGAATGACCCTGGAGCACAACGAATTACATATTTTCTCTGCTTCTAAGAACATAATTTTGCCCACAGTAGCCCAAATCCTGCCATTTGCTTTGTACTTATTTTTGGTTACTGAAAAAATGCCTTGTAAGCGCTATCACTAAACTAACACATAAATTTGTCCTGTTCCCCAGACCTGGTGTTTATAAATGGGGCCCTGCAAGAAAAATGGAGATAGAATTTTTAGCAGGATCTGTTGCAATCTGTAGAAAAATGGCTAATGATTTTAAACTACTGGAGGATAGGTTTAGATTAGATGCATGGAAGAAGGGATTTACAATGAGGATTATAAAGCAGTGGAAAGGGTTGCCCAGGGCAGTGGTAGGTGCCCCATCCCTGGAAACATTCAAGGCCAGTTTGGGTGAGGTTCTGAGCAGCCTGATCTAGTGGAAGGTGTCCCTGCTCTTCCCAGGGAAGTAGGACTAGATGACATTTAATGGTCCCTTCCAACCCAAATCTTTCTGTGGTTCTGTGATTCTTTAGGTTTACTTTCAAATGCAGATGTCAGCGAGGCTGGTGCTGGACAGGGTGTTATGGAGTGCCAGGGTGTAAGGTTTTTGATGGCACCAGTACATGGTCCTTTTAGGTTGATGCTATGGGTCAGGATAAGAGATAAGGTGGTAAATTCTGTAGAAACCCACATTATTACTTTCATTTTAAGATTTTAGCCTGGAAGAGTAATGCATTTTTGACAGAGGGTACACTGAACAGTGTACAATTGCAGACAAGTCACCCTTAAAATCCTGCATTTCATTGATTGTACTGTCCAAGATAATTGAAATAGGCTAATAATTCTGGCTATTTCATTATGCTACCAAGTGCAGGGAACTTGATTTGCAGCAGAGTTTTGGGATTAACTCTCTAAGGTCATGTTTAAGGTTATGTTTAACAATTCCCAGTGGAAAAGGAAATCCCGGCCTTACTGGTCATTTTGAAAATTGTGCATATTTTGCTTCATGACATCACTTCATCACTTCTTAAAAAAAAAAAGAAGGATGAGCTTTTCTCCTATGCCTGGGATTGTAGTTTCAGCATTATGAAAGTTTAGTGAGGCAGGATTTCAGTTTACTATTTCCTTACTCAAAGCACAGAAGGTAATAAAATAGAAAATGTTGGTATGCCCATTTGAAATCCATTCAAGTGCTTTCAGTTACTGTGTGCTGCAAAGGCATATTTAAGCTCACATTTGGAGTTTTCTGGATTTCTATTCTATGTCAGAAATCCTACAGAGTTATTTCAATGTGCTGTATGGGCTGTCCCACATCTGTAGGTGGTCTGCTGGGCTGTCCTTAGAAAGAGCATAATTTCCCTGCTTTCTGCAGAGAAAACAATTTATCTGCCAGATAGCCCCCTTCACGGCAATGCAGTATTGTTAAGACATCACCTTTTAATTTCATTTACACCTTTTTGTATCTTTTAAAATGCTAATGCTTTAAAGCACCTGCAGTTACCATTTTTCTCGTTTTGAATTCCTTCAGAAAAAGAGCCTATCTTGGTGAATTATATTTCAGTTTCCATGGTGCTCCTTAATACAAGTAGCTGCTCTTTTCATCACCAAATGGTGCAATTTTCATTCATGCTGAAATATCAATGGTAACATACAGCAGCAAATTGTTCCTTTATGATCCTTGGCATTGTGGAAACTCTCCTGCTCAAAATTAAATGTCAAGGAATTTAACAAGTATGAAAAAATCTGTCTTCTTTTACACACATACACACAGAGACATATGCTCCTCCCTCCATACTCTGTGCCCCTAACCATTTACATTCCTTTATTACTATAAGGAGTTATTAATATGCTACCAGTGATGCTTCTCAAAAGTCCAGCTTTTAAAGGGGCTGAGGGGGTAGCATTCCTTCCTGTACCTTCCAATGGAATGGAGCGAAGTGTTTTGTATTCAGGCTGCTTGTTCCCAGGCTGTGAGCTGGAGCGGCTCATTTTGGGAATGATAGCAGCCTTGCCAGCCTGCTCCCTTGCATTACTCGGTGTTGCTCTGTCATTTGCCCTGGCCCAAAAACCTGTGTCCTTGGTGTAGGCAATAGAAATACACATAGATCAAGGCAGGGCTCTGCTTCCACCCCAGCCCTGCTCCCTGCGAACACTGAGGCACTTGTGGGAGTTTGGGGAGGGTGCTGTGACCGGCAGCATGATTTTTAGTGGGATTCCTTTCACAAACTCTGTAATCTCTTTCCCTGGCCATGATATTGTTATGCAGTAGCTGCTGGCTTAGGTTTCTCAGCTACGTGGCCTGATCAGCACATTTCCCAGATCAGGTTCCCTTGTTTATAATTCTAAACATCCCCCACTCCCCCACTGCCAACTACTGCCAGTGGTCCATCTTTCCTAAGAAATGTGATTCTACTTGGAGAAAGTAGACCCTGTTCATAAATCAGGTGCTCAGGGAATTAATAATTTCAAATTCCCGGGGGAGCCCCCTGTAAGAAATTAAACTACTTTTAATACACAATTACTTCACTTCCTCCTTTTTTACGTTTATTTTAAGTCTGACAGTGAGGTATGTGTTGGCGTGGAGCCGTTAAGAGGAAGTTAGACCCACTATCCTGTGCTAAATAAAACAGCTTGGAGGAAGTGCCTTGGATTGTGCCTCTGCCTCTTTCCCCTTCATTTCCATACAGGAGCTGGGTGCAGGCAGGTGTTTTGTTTTTCCAGCCCTCAGTCAGGTTTGTCATTATGGCTTCCTTGCCTCTAAGCAAGCACTGCAATTTCCTAGTGCTTCTTACCATAATCTGTGCTACTGGCAGTGCTGGGAGCACTTCCAACAAATAGACCTCAAAAGAAAAGAAAATCCTGGAGCTTTTGCAAGAGTAGAGGAGCTCCTTTCATCCCTGGTTGGGAGAGAGCTGGGCAATAAAGGTAAAATCTGAGGTTTTGCCTCTCCAGTGGAAAAGGTCACAAATTTCTTCAAGGACATTACGGTTTCCCACAAATGAAGTAAAAGGGGGGTGATGTTAAATGATGATGTAGGGTAGAAACATAGAAGTCATTCATTAAACTCAGGAGTGACAATATATTTGTATTTGAATCCTCTGGATTTAGACTATGCTGCTTTTTAAAAGGCAAGTTTTTGTGAGAGTGGCAGACAACCTTTTAATTACAGATCCAACGTAAACCCCACTTTTATTGCAATACACTAGATAAATAACTATTTTCTTCTGGGCATCTTCACTGCCACTTCAGGTTCTGAAATGCAAAATGCAGATCCTTTGCCAGAGATACTGCATTTTCCAGGCACCTGGTTGTTCTCTGGTTAAGCCTTCCAGACTCTAATAATAAGCACACTTGAGTTCCTAGGGTAGGCCTAGTTCCATGCAGGTATGACTATAAAATAGGAAAGAAAAGCAAGCTCCTTGGGACTTTTAGGTTCTCAGGAGGGATGTAACTTGGGATCAAGTTACAGTGCAAAATAAATGCTAGGTTTGCTTATTCACATGTCTTTTGGAAACGGACGTAAACTTTGTACAATAAGTTTGCAGCTGAGGTAACATGAAGATGTCGAACACTGGCACTTGATGTACTTATGGAAATAGAGTTGACTGGGAAATCTCAGGGGATGATTGATATTTTATGTTTCAATTCAGTATTCCATTTCTTCTATTAAAGAGATTTTTAAAATTAGTCCCCATAGTAGCTCTGTGTGCTGCCTCTTGCGCTCAGTTTCTGGCTCCTAGCAGTGCTTATGTGCTTGCTACACAAGAAATGGCTAAGAAGAGACAGAGAGACTAATATGTACTGCTGCAATCTCAAAAGTCCTTTGTGTATTTAGCTGTCATTTTTGATATCTGCTGTGTGGGCATAGTTTTCGTTGGGAATGCCAGTAGTGCTATCCACTCCACGCAAAACAATTCAGGATCCTGCTTGACCATTAGGACTGCCTCTGGCTGGTAGTCCAAGTTGCAGAGGAATCCATTCTGCTCTTCGAAGAAAGGTGTTTCATAAAAGGTATTGACTTGACAGGGTGGGGCTATGGCCATGACGTAAATGAGCATTCTGGTCAGATCTGGCTTGGCAACCTGAGATTGTACACAAAGACATCATAGCCAAATTTAAATATCTACTAAAATAAAGCAAATCCCGTTGTAAGCATAACAACTGTTCTCAGTTTCTCAAGGGCTGTTGACAGATGTGCTTGAGACTCAAGCTGGGAGGGTTTTCCTGAAAGGAGTTTCATGGAAAAGAGTTTTACCCTGTGCAATTAATACCTAAGTCTTAAGACAAAGCAATATTTATGCTAATTAGTTTTTGAGGAAAACCTGCAGGAAAAAGTGCTGAAAACATCTGAGAAGTTAATAAAATTTCCTGCCCGTTGCAGCACACTGATAACCCTTTAAAGTCAGTTGGTCATTGAAGACCCTATTTATGAACTGTAAGCAATTATAATCTGAACCAGTGAAGTCAAATACTGGGAAGTGAATAAGTAATTAGCACAGCAGAAGCTCTTTTCTTCTCTTGCCAGGTGGTAGAGGGCAAGAAGGCTTTTAAATGCAGACTGTAGCCTGATTCTTTGCTTTGTTATCCCAGTGTCATGCTGCTGTGTCTCTGAAGTAAGAGCTACGGAAACAAAGCACGGAAATGAAGAAGGGGGAGCCCTTTAACACTCTCTCCAGCAGTAGCATCCATGAAGCATGTGGTGGTGTAAATAAGAGTGCAGCTTTATGGCTAGGCTTTCCTTTCTTTCACTTCTTCTCTCAAAATCAAAAAAAGATCACAAGATGATGAATGGAAGTTATGTAATCGAATATTGTCTAAGATGCAAGCCCACAGCCTGCAAGTTCCTCTGATCTGGAGCAAAAGGATGGGACATACTGGGATGCAGTGAACAGAAGAGATGATTTGCTGATGGGAATCTTCACTACAATAAACAAAATAACAATAGCTTGTCACTGAAGTCAGCTGCTGCTGAGACACTGGTTAGCATCTACAAATATGTGGATTTAAGAGGTGCTGTGATGATTCCCATCCCTTTTGTTTCTCTATTCCTGGCTTTGATTCAGTTCTGGGAGGTGACCTCCTTTGAAGTTTTACATCTGCCTTTTCTCCTAGCAGATGGATGAGATTGTAGACTTTTCACCTGTTGACATGGTGAGAACTATTTGATCCCTTCAGTGCCATGTGTTGTCTTATAGGCTGCTTTTTACATGGAAAATATGTCAGGAATAAGTGAGTTTATATCCAAATGTTCTGTTTGCTGTCCAGGACTTGGGATTTCCACAGCTCACGGAATGACTGCCTGGGAATGCTGGACTCAAACATAGGTTAGACTCAAACACAACATTTACTAAAGGAAGACTGTATGTCTTCTAGCCTTGCACTGAAGTCTTGGGAATATTAAATTTCTCTTGCCACTTTCTGTATTTGGTTATTTTTTTCCAATGTCAGGTTATTTCGATAAATTTACTCTTACGAATTTTTCTGCCAGGCTTTGGCCCTATAGGCAGTGCAGTGGATGATTAGATTTTTTTTTTTAAAGTGCCAAAATCTGGAAGGAGTTCATTTGGAAAATTGCTTAGCAGATTGCAAATGGTGAGTAAGTTATTACACAAGGGAACTTTTGAAACTCCTCTGGTGGTAAATTTTCAACTAAAGAAATATAGAATATACAGCATCATGCTCACGAAAACTAAGCAAATCCTGTAAATCATGTGAGGGAATTAGGACTTCCCCTTTCTCTTTCTTTACTATTTTCATTCTAAATTTATATGTGAAATTATCTTCCACTGTAGCAATGGGGAACAAAGACACACGGACCTCCTTTGTGCTTGCTCTGAAGAAGATCGTTTATTGCTACAGACCAAACCTTTTTATATTCTGAACTTAACCAAAAGAAGCA
>VYZT01025081.1:0-18953 GCA_013400735.1 Pomatostomus ruficeps
TTTCTGGGAAGAAAGAAAAGAAGGAAGAGCATTACTTAAAAGCCAGCAGTAAAAATTTCAGTTTCCAAGGATATTTCTTTAAAACCTCTAAATGTCAAGCAGCTACTCTCAGGCTGAGCTGACCATTAGTATAAGAAAATTCCCCTTCATGCTGCAGTCCAAGTTTCTGCAACATCCTGAGCAATACTTCAACTTCACGTTCTAAATCCCTGGTTTTTACTGCTTGGGGTAATTAAAATTACTAATTAATAAGAATACCCTATATATATATATATCTTAATAGTCAGAAAATTTGCTAAACATAATTCAAACATGTAACACTGCACCCTTCACCCCCAAGTCACGGCACCACATCGTCAAGTGACCCCCAGACTACCAAATCGTCTGATCACCGTATGAACGTCAAACTACCAAGCAATCAGATCACTGAGTGGACTTCACACTAATCCAGAGGAAAAGCCAAAATGGAACTGCTTTTCTTTGCTATGCTTTAACTATTCAGCAGCAGGGTTTTCAATTCAGAATTTCTATCAGTTTCTACCACTATAAAGATATTTATGGCTCTCCACTGCCATAAGTTTCCATTTCCCATATGAAAAGAAGTGATCAATTTTTTCTTGTTATTTATTTTCAAAGTCATCTCCTTTTGACATCAGCTACAGGAATTTCCTGTCTATTTTTTGCCACAGTATAGCCTAATATGTACACTACCTGAGGAACTTTCAACATAAGATTTGATAACTTTAGGATGATGGTCTGCAACAACAATATTGACTGAAGCAGTTTTCAAATGTCAACTGTGTGTATTAAACATATAATACTGAGACAGATTTGGAGTTTTAAGTGATGAAATCTGACTGTGAATTGGGCATTACAAGAGGAGGAATGAAAAATAAAAACCAAACAAGGTAGGGCCCTACCTGCCACAGACACTGAACTTACCTGCGTTTACGAAGTATGTGGATCCATACAGTCCCAGAGAGGAAAAAGAAGAGAGCCATGGAAATGTAAAGTTTTGGCAGTGGGATTTCACCAGCTGAGAGGTAGCTTTCAGGATTCTTTTCCGTAATATCTATCTGAATATTAAAGGTGTGTTATGTGTACAGTTAAAAAAACCCATTTCGTTAAAGCACTGAGTTGACAACTACATTTCGCAATCAAATCCACTCATTTCAAGTGAGCTTTTCTGAAGTGGTGACTTATGAGACTCAGAGGAAAAAACCATACCTACTCCTTTATCCTCAAGAATCTCCAAACATTTTGCAAAACTATTCCCGTAAGAATAAACCCCTTGAAAAACAATGCTTCAGTTATGCAACATACTTCAGAAAGGCCAAGTAATTTTCCCAAAGAATAGATGTTCTCTCTATCACTCACAATTTGCCCACCTTTGATTCAGAACAGTATCTACAACAGGCTGCCAGCCTATTGCCCTGTGACTGAGAAAACGAAACCATTATTTAGCATCCTATTTATACCCCTAAGTGGCTTAGTCATACGTGTTAGAACTTCAATAAAATAATGCATCGAGTCTCGTTTGAAGGACTGAAGCTGTCCTGCATCTCTAAGTACAGCCCAGCAGATCAATCATCCAGGTTTTCTTCTCTTTCCAATCTCTTCAGTGGGTCAAAGTGACAAACAGCAATTCAGGAAAGCTGTTCTTCTAAACATACAACTTCAGAAGCAGATTTAAAGTAGTCTGAGTCAAGTTAGGGCTGCTAAGTTTTATCACTTCCATGTTGCCTTGCAGCAGCATTAACACAAACATGTAAAAAGCAGTTCAGGGGCTGATCTGGCTGAGGTACCTTGGTCAGTGAGAGGATTCATACCAGACCAGCTCATTATACCCCAGCATGGGCACAGGAAAGAGAAAAAATGGAAAGCCCAAACTCTGATAATGACCAAAAAAAACCACAAGATCAAACCCCTGCATGTCAAAAGAGATGAGACATCTGCTAGAACATATCGCCTTTAGGATGTGTATCTAACACCATAAAAACACATCTTTAATTAGGCCAGAAAAAGCAAAAACACTGAATTCACAAACACCAACAATTTACATTGCAGCAACAGCCTTAATCATGTAAAGAGAAAAGTGTCTTTAGAGTGCAGCAGAACACAAGCAGCTGTTGTAGCTCCCATCTCATTACAGCATCAGGTCACAACTGTGTGGCCTGAACCCAGCCCACATTCAGCCCTCAGATTTTCAGGCATTTCTGCAAAACCAGTATTTTAATTATTTTTACAGCAGTCACTACTTTCAGAAGTGCCACTGCAGAGACTGGCACACAACTCTGAATCACTTCCCACCCCATATGTGCGCTCGTGTGCAGTGTGTGCTTGGTTACAAGCTGGAGCTGGATGTTGCAGTTTAAGGGAACGAGTTCATTATCCTTTCGAAGCCATACTCACATCAAGGCTAAACAGCAGCTTATCGTTAGGCAGCCCTTTCTTGCCCACACACTTATGGAAATACAGGCTGTAGAGTCCTTCTTGTTTATCCGAGCTGATGTTAAAAAAGAACTGAAAACAAGGGATAGAAAAGTCAGCATTCTTCTCATTCACAAGGGGGTTGCCCTGGTAGGAAGTCATCTCTACTGAAGCATGAAAGAAGTCAGTCATTTGGGGTCGGCTGCTTCCCTTCAGCAAACAGACTGTGCCGAGGATACCAGCACATCTGGAAGCTTCAGTAGAATTCCAGATGCAAAATCACTGCACCTCTCTAGGATTATCCAAGTCTGTTAAGTATCAGTGCTTCACTCAGTTCACCACAGAGAAAAGACAACCATAAATACCATATATTTGACACAGTGAAGCATAACATTTTTATTATACTTGCCCTGCAGCTTTTCTGTTCCTCCCCCAACTATGCAAATTGTGATAGCTCTGGAAATGAGATTTGCATCAGATAACAGAACTGAAAATGTGTTTGTTTTATAGTAACCAACCACCACAAGTGAACCAGGGTGTTGAAACAAAGCATTAATCTGGTTTCATGCAGAGGATCTTCCCCTTGAGTCACCAGTCAGGTCACAGCTACTTGTTATCAGCAATCTGCACTACTGGCATCACAGTCATCTCTATTATGCTGAGGCTCACAGACTATGATATTTAGAACAGCATCACACCACAGCCAATTTAAAAGCAGCTCCCACAACTTACAAAGAAATATTTCCATCATTGATGCTTAGGTTGGTAAATTTTCAGGCAAACCCTTGCTATCAGAGAGACATCTATATACCAGAGTTTCACTTCTCCAAAGTAGGACAGTGAAGGAACTGTGTTTAGACACTGACAGACACCCTACCTGAAATGAAAAAGTTCCTCCGTCATAGTGAACAGGATGTTCTTGTTCTATCATGCTCTGGGGAAAAAAAGGAAAAAGAAAAAGAGACCTTTCTTCAGCAGGTAATGAAAACATTTGGCTACATCAACCAGACAATCAAAACTGCATTCTGTACATTTGCAGTGGAGGCTGAGACCAAGAGCAAATACTCTCCACTTTTTGGCTATGATTATATTGGAATATCCCCCCAGGTCCTTTCTAAAAGAAAACTCCAGATAGTTTCTTACCTGGGAGGATGTTGTACTTCGTTTGGACTTCCTACCTAGAGATGAAAGTATTAATGGTACATTTAGTGTTTGCATTTAGACATCCTCAGAAACCACCACGTTGTCAATACCTTACTCACATCTTCCTACACTTGTCTGCGTGGCAGCTTCCCAGCTAATCATTAACAGAGATGCTTTCCCAGTCTCTCCTTACTCTCACAGGACTCTTCCCACAGCCGGCATTCATTCTGAATGCATCCTCAAATGCCAGGATGCAATTCTCTTCTCTTACACCTCCTACAAAACCCTACCCCAGAAATCCTTCCAACCCCTCTGGAGAGAGTGGTGCAGGAGGCAGGTGACCTAGACCAGATGCAAGCTACAGCTCTGGCTTTTTCTGTTATGACTGGTAATCTCACTGACAAATCTCACTCTGAGTATTAATACATGCCCTGACAAACGTATGGAAATCCTAATTAACCATGGGGAAGGAATACATTCACAGCTTTCCACTAAGCTCCCAGTAAAAATACAAACAAACAAAACCCAAAAGCATAGGTGACCTGCCAGGTCAGCATTTCTCCTGAACTTGAGGTGACAGGAGCCTTCAGTGGAGCAGCATGTCAAGTTCAGAGTCTGACTCTACTCCTATAAGAAGCTTTTCAAACATAAGTTCATCCCATTCTACCAGGAAGCAAAAGTTCAAGACTTGAGCTTTACTTTTGGCTCCCACACCTCAGTGCACTGTCCGTGCTCACGCTACACTTTTTACACCAGATAAAGCACAACTACAGCTGTCAGACCCATTCTCTCCAGTGTCATCCATCCTTGGTTCTTGACTCGTTAGAACAGCTGTGCAAGCTTTTGGATGGTATCAAAGCCTGTGAACATGACAGGCCAAGACAGACTCAGACCACTCCAGATCAGACTGCTCAGCAGTCTGATCTGAAGTCTAAACTCTGCCAGGAAGGGATAACATGAGCTAATCCCATGAGAGCCGAGATTATAAAATTGTTTCGTCTGCTGGTCTGGAAGCCAGACAAAGGTTTGTGCCTCCTAGAAGGATTACTTGGTATAGCTGCTTCTCCCTCCCCACAGTTTCTAAGTGATAGACTGGAGTTCAATTCTTTAGACACAGACTCATACAAACATTGGCTGGAAAGGACTTGAGCAGATATTTACCCCAACTTCTAACTCAAAGCATGCTTGGTGTCAAAGGTATCATGTTGGCCCTGGTTTTACTTAGTCAAGCGTTTAAAACCTCAGAAGATGGAGGCTGGATTGCACAAATGATCTGCTACAGTGCTGGAACACCTACTTAGGAAAGATACCTTATTTATTTTAGTTATTTTCCTGTCTAACATCCCACCTGAGACATCCAAGACTTAATAAATGGCAACAGACTTTGTGTACCACCACTCAAAATTGCCTGAAATCATTGTCCTCCTAATCTTCCCTCAACTAGTTGTTGGTGGCCATAAAATTCCCCCTTTAGCCTTCTTTGTGCCAGACAGAAGCCAACTGAGTTGTTAACCCCTCCTCACAGGCACTGAAGGTCTCCAACACTCATCGTGTCTCTGATGGATCAACAGGGCTGGCAAACACAACCCAGTGAGCAGGAGATGCCAGCCCCAAAGGCAGCTCTGTGCACAGGTTTACACAGGATGCACATTAAGTTCTAGCCCTAGGGGACACCAGAACGTGACCACAACTCAGTGCTGGATGCTCAGCAATGAGCAATCAGCAGTGTGAGCACACACAGGTCAGGTTTAACTGGCTTACCTTTGCCATCTGCGTTTTCATTGGTGTTTGGAGGATTTTTACCAGAATCATTGCTCAGTTCAGAAGTTTTTAGCAGCTTGGTATTTAAGGCAGTACCATTGCCCTCAGATACAAATAAAATTTTAGGTAACAGAGAAGCAGCTTCTGAAGAGAACCGTACTTTCACACTAAAGAAACAAAGAGGTTTTATTACGAAATGAAAGCAAAACAACATTTATAAAGAAGCTATTTGTCACAGCCTGCATATACCCAATAAAGGAAAATCAACTTGTCTTGACATGTTTTTGGTACCACAAAGAACAGGCAAGAACCAGATCATGACTTATAGCAGAACTGATCATTGTGGGAACAGTCACACTCTACCTCTATGTGAAATACAAGAGCAGGTGAAGAAAATGAAGTTTCTTCAGCTTTGGTGAGCAGAGTCTCACCAGAAACTATATTAGCACACATATGCTCTTGTAAAAGAAAGCAATGCAGACTTGAAGGTCCATTACAAAAGATAATTCAAGACAAACAATGAAATGGCATATTGAGTGCAAAAATGACCCAGACATCAAAGCTCATGCCTTCAGCACAATTAAGGTCGGTTGCTTTTGCCTGCTGTCCCTTTACCCCTCCACTATGCAGGAAGAATTCTTGGACCATTTTATACTGCAGATGTTTTACTTTTACACTCACCTCTCTCAGCTCTCATGTAACCCCTTAAAAAAATAACCTACATGCACAGCAGCTTTCCAAGCCCTTGAAAAAACCTCAAGTGTTACGTTATCTTCAACTAAAGAAGTAACTTTCAAATGTCTTGTACGGTCTTGACTCACACGTTATTTTCTGTCTCCAGAAGTAAGATTACAACAGAGACATCTGGCTCCGGTGTCTTCCTCAAGATACAGTAATCCACCTCTTCATCCTGGTAACATGAGCAAAACATCTCTGAAGTGCCTCTGGACATGTTCCCCTCCAGGCAGAGCTTACTATTCTTAGTCCAGCAAGCTGTAAATCCAAATTATCCTTTGCATCTTGCCCGTGTCTAAAGTCCCCCCACCTTTTTTGTCATTTCTTTCAACCATTCCCAGAACCAGGTAGACTATGAGAAATCCCAGCTTAGAAAAGCAAGTTCACTTCTCCTACTCTTACCAGGTAAGTGGAGAAACCGTCATTCCTTGTTCGATCCAAACTGAATCCCACCTGTGAGACAATTGAGAAGAATCTGTCAAATTGAAGCCAAACCACTACTGCAAGAGTTAAAAATACTGCTTTATAAACAAATTAACCTACATTTAAGGCAGAATCCAGATATTTTTCTCATCATCTAATTAGGCAGAAAATTACATTCAAATATAAAAAACTCGTCCATATCCATCAAGAAAAAGCGTATCATCATTCAAACCCAAACTAAATCTGGAGTACCTTCTGTCTCTGAACATTTTGACTTATTTCAGTATTATTCCAGATGTTTTTGCTTGACAGAAACATTTAATACTTTTGTAACAATAAAGAGGTGAAACTGTGCAGCAGAATAAGAACTCAGGTATGTCATCTAATCTAGCATTTCAGTCTCTCTATTAAAATGCCTAATATAATGTGCTATGTAATGTGTAATATTCGAATTCTCTTAAAAGTAACACTCTCACTGTTCTGGAAACCCGCGGATCCAATGATCACAAGCTGAATTGCAATGCAACAGGACACAGTGTGAAAAAACCTCACATCAGAGAACTGCTTAGGAAATTGATGTTCACTGTAAGTTATAGATGTGTGCATTGAGTTCAGCAGAGGATCCAGTAAGTTAAAGGTCCATCCTTAAAGCAGAATGGAGAGTGCTCAGGGATAAACCTCAATACACAGATCCTCACAACTGGCTCATGGTGGGAAGCAGAGCCAACAGCATCACGAGTTTGGATCTGACACCTCAGACAAGTGGAGGCCATCGGTGCAAGGGCAGTTCCACAGGAAGCTTCAGAGGAAGGAACTCACTCATCAACTGACCATGTTATCTCGGTCTGCCGGTGGCTTCAGGGAAAGGTTGCTGACATTGACTCTCATGAAACCATCCTTGAAGAAGCCAAAGGTATTCAGGTGCACTTTCTGCCTCACATCATCCTGTTGGAAAGGAAAGCAAGTTTACAAATAAATGCAGAGTCATCTGCTGCAGCAAAGGGGAAGCAGGGTGAGTGACTGACACTTGAATATTCATGCAAAATATCCCATTATACAAACAGCAGATTTCTTTAGGATACCTTCAGATGTAACCAACTATTTCACTGGAATAGACCAACTTTTCCAATAACCTGAACAGCAGGAGCTTTAAACATCATATCTCTGCTAACTGCCTGGCTGTGCTACTGGGAGATATGCAGGAAAAACTCTGGAAGAATTTAAACATCTGGCATCACTGATTAAACAGCATGTAGCAAAATCCCCCAAAGTGACTGCAGACACCTCAAGACAACCATTGTTTGAATGCTGGCTACTGTCATTGCCACAGACTGAAGAGGAAATAGGTGACTTTGGGGATCTTACCTAACCAAGAGCTGGGGTTTGGCCATGTGTTTAGCAAATGCATTGTCATCCCCTCAGATCATCTGTGCTAGGCAGGGCCAATGTTTAGACAGGCAAACATTAATACACTAGGAAACCATGTGTGAAAATAAATTTTTGCATGTAGTCCCATACCTCTAAATGATTTTTGGCATAAAATAAATAATAAGAATACAATAAATACCGAAAACAGAATTACTTGGGCTAGTTTCTCTAGCAGGAAAATTCTAATTCCCTCTTCTGCTCCCAGTTTAGCTGCAGAATAATTTCCTTCCTCTCAGTCTGGCAAGGAAACCATAGCAATTGATCTCTTCTCAAGCCCTGCTCAGCTGATAAAGGTTCAAGTGCAGTGAGCTTTAATTTTTTTTTTAAATAAGGAGGCCATGAAGGACCTCACATGAAAAGTAGTTGACGTCACACACAGCTGCCACATCAGATGACAAAAGGTCACATCCAACGTCTGCAGTTGGTCCCTCAAACCTACTGAGTCATTAATTGGAAGAAAAGCAGAAACAAGGCAACAGAAATTAAAAAGCAAATTTAAAATGAAACTTAAAACATCTGACAAGTTCCCACAAAAAAAAAAAAAGAAAATGTTTTCTTCGTCCTGCTTCTTCTAGGAAAAAATAATCAGATTGCAGAATACTCTAAAAAGAGAAGTCAGCTGCTAAAGGCAAACTGTTCTGGAGACAGTGCTGGAAGACTGAGCTAAGAATTGTACAAGTACAAAAAGTTCTTTCTCTCCCTCTACCCCAGTATTGATTTTGACATCTCTGCACAAAACGTTCCTGACTCATAAATATCACTCCCTGTAATAGCAGGGCACTAATCCTGACACAGCTAACCTGTAATCTAGCCCTAATAAGATCACCCTAATAGAATCAAGTGAACCTGGCAAATAACCAGATGGTTCCCTTAATGCTCAGAAGAGGAAAAAAAAAGTTAAGTGACACGGGGCTTCCAGCAGATGCTTTGTTCAACAGAGTATTACAGCTCTGCTGTCTTTGGGTTCTGGGTCTCGGAACGTGCTCCAAACAAGAGCCCAGCTGGTTCCTCTGACACTGCATTCCACGTAATTTCTGAGTCAGAACAGAAAATTAATCCTGGCCCTTTACAGGGCACATCAGATGTGTTTAACTCCATCTGGACAGAGAAGCATTTGGACGAATCTGCGGGGGACACAGTCTCATCCAGGCACGAGGTGTTTTGTACCTTGCCAACGTGACCAGAAGCAGCTGCTCAGTTCAGACCCCTTGCAAGAGCTCTTCAGCTCAATTTAAGTGATTTACTCTGCTAATTTACTGATATGCTCCCCACCACCAGCAGATAATTAATATACAACACACACCACTTTCCTCCCTGGTTTTATCTCAGCTTTGAGTGCTTAGAGTTTACAGATTTAGTTCACAAATCCTTCAGCTTTACATGATCCCACACACACAGAGTCACCAGTTGCCACCAGGCAACAGTAAGAGCATCCACTGCTCCACATATTGACAGCCTAAAGACATTGGCTTATTAATAGTTGTCTAAGGAGCTGAAAGAACCCAGCTTTTATTTATAATCACTCAACTACTGACTTCAGAAATATTTAAGCTTACAACAAAGGTGTGAACCCATACAAGCAAATACTTCAGCATCCAAGTTGTTACCACACACATTAATTTAATTTACATAGGATGCATTTAAAATTAAGCCTGCCCTGCTGAGAAGAGATGATGTGGGACTCAGCACTAACAGGTTACACTCAAACCAATACCCGAAGTTCTCAAGCTTGTTTCCATAAAAATCTTCCTCAGTTCTTCCATCCTTTAGGATAAAAAGTGATCCTGCAATATTTGAATACGGTTACAGGGAAGTGGAATCCATGATCCTGTAGCTCAGAATGGGCAGAAGAATATTCTCGACCATTTTACCCTAAATCTAAATAAGATCACCCTGTCAGTGCAGTGAAAGTTCCACTGGAGAGTTCTTACCCTCACCTGAAAAGAATCTTATTTGTGTGAGACTAACAGCAAGGCTTATAATTTGTGTGAGACTAAGTGAATTATTGTGAAAGGTATTTTCAACCTGAGCTATTGAAATCTGAAACCTATCAACACTGAAAGGCCATGGGTATTTACAAGCAACCATTGAAAATCAGCATCTTCTCTGCAACTCGATATCTGACAAAAGCCTTATTTTCGGTCAAGAGAAACATTTCCAATACAGCTCCTTCTGGAATCCTCTGAAAATTGTTTTGGTCAATCTTCTGTAACTTTCAATTTTTGTATTTTTTTTTTTTTGTAGTGGGTAGATTTTGTTAAGTGAGGTACTTTGGCTTTTTTACATATCTCTTTAAACTAATGAGGCTGACAACAATTGTTGCTAAGGAGCAGCGTCTCTGGCAAGGTCAGTCTAACAACAACACTCACACAAACCATTTCCCTACCTCAAAAAAACCCCCCTAATTTGTACACTTTTATAAAGAAAAACATTATTTTTAGAACAGGAAACTGCTCAGGCTGTGGCTTGTTTTTCTGACAACAAAAAAGCTTCACCTTAGCACAGTAATTACAAATATACAAGAACGAAGCTATTCTGAATTAAGCAGTAACAGCTTGTTTGAGGAAATTTAATAGCAAACACTCCCACAAAACTGTGGCCTTTAGCTTGGCTCAGTGTCACGGCACACTTGCAAGCAAAGCAGGAGCCAACGGCAAGAACACCAGAAGGGAGATTTCATTGTGAAAGCGCTCCGTTGTTGGAGCCTGGTGTTTACATAAAGGCTGTAAAGCAGGGGATGAAGTAGGAAGGGAGAGCCTGCTCTAACAATGAAGCTCGTGTTTATAAAGGAGGTGGGCAGAGGCATTAACTCACTGCTACTTCTCACAGCCCTTGGTAGGTCAGTGCTGCAACTTGCACAAAACACCTGCAAAACCAAACCCGTACCCCACTCTGATGGAAAAAACTGCAAACAGGATTCGGTAATTGATCCGGGCAGTCCCTAACAGGAATTAAAAGCCACGATGTTTGCTGCTGAGAACATCTGCCTGAGGCAAGTTGGAAAGTTTTCTACGTAAGGGTAAAGCAGCACCCCAGGAGAAACCCTTCAGCCCTCAGCTGCTTGTCACAACTTCCTCAAAACAATGACGCAACCAGCACGAGCCTCCTAACTTACTGCTTTTTTTTAAAAAAAAAAAAGTTTACTTTTCCTGAAGTACAACAATATTCATGCGGTTGCACTTTAAGCAACTACATAGTCTGGAAAATTTCCTACAAGTAAGACGTGAACACCTCCGAGCAGCCATTGTATCCCAAAACCCGAGGTGGAAATCCTGCAAAGTCCTGGACACTCCCTAAATTGCTGCAAGAGCACAGTAATGCAGGTCCCAGTCATTTACCACTTTATTGTCTCTTCCTATGTTTTTACTGGCAGAATATTGCACGCTGTGGACACCTAAAAATAAAATTTAAATTCTAAAGACCTACAGAGCTTTCCATGAGCTACACAGAAGCCAATAAAAAACCTGACCCCAAGTGCACAGTTCCTCTGTCCCACAACAACCGTGCACAGCTCCACCCTGACCTCCACCACTTCCCGCCAACAACCCTGAATAACCAGTTTTTCTCAAATATAGTCCCGGGATGACATATCACTCCTTCAACGCACACCCAGCAGTCTAAGGAAGCAAAACAGAAAGCTGTGAGCACCAGTTTCCTCAGCCTCTACCAACTGCCTGGTTAGTGCAAAGCAGCTGCAGCTGGAGGGCACTGAGGCAGCCAAACACCCTCCGGAGTGACCACAGCACGAAGGCCACTGCAAAACACAGCTAAAAGCAAACTCAAGCGCAACCCCCTTTCAGAAACCTCTCCCTGAGCTCGCGTTCAGCCCCCTCTCAGCACATCCCTTCTAACGGAACGTGAAGCAGTTGCACCTTCGAACTACTGCAGTTCTGAGGCCGCTTCACACGCGTTACCCGCGGCTAAGGAACGGGCGGCCAGGAAAAGCGGGACGGGGCCGTGGGGATGCGGTCAGAGAGAGCGGGAGGGTAACGGCAAAAGCAGAACACGGCGGGGCCCGGGCGGGCTGAGGCGCAGCGGGAGAGCTCAGAGAGAAGCGAAGAGAAAGAAGGGTCGGGGCACGCAGCAGGGCGAAGACAGAGACACGGGGAGACCAATCCCGGCGCGCGGGAGGTGCGCAGGGCCGGGCCGGCCTCACCGCCCCCCTCAGGGCACCCGGGGGCCGAGCCAGCGGGGCCGGGGGCGGCGCAGACCTTACTTTGAGGGTGAGGTGGTGGACGCGGGCGCGGGCCGGCCCCGCGCGGAGCAGCAGCAGCAGCAGCAGCCCCAGCCCGGCCCCAGCGCCGCGGGCCGCCATCTTTGTTCCAGCGTCAGCGTCCCCCGCGCGCCACTTCCGGGTCAGGCGCGTCACGTGCCGGGCGGGGCGGGGCGGGGCACGTGANGCGGGGCGGGTCACGTGACGCGGCGGGCGGGGCCGGTCCTGTCAGGGAGTCACGGAGGGGTTGGGGCTGCGGCGCCTCAGGAGCCGCCGGTGCCGCCCCCGGCCCGGGCACGGACCCCTCCCACCACACCGGGGAGCCCCACGGCCCCCTCCCGCCACACCACGGAGCCCCACGGCCCGTCCAACCCGGCCGTGAACGCTTCCCGGGGAGCAGCCGCACCTTCTCTGAGCAGCCTGTGCCAGAGCCTCGCCACCCTCCCCAGGGAAGAATTTCCTCCCGATATCCAGCCTGAATTATCCCTCTTTCAGTCTGAACCCACTCCCCCTTATCTTGTCTCTACAGTTACTGCCGAGCAGCCCCTCTCCAGCTTCTGTAGCCCCTTCGTATCCTGGAAGGTGCTGTGAGGTCTCCACACAGCCTTCTCCAGGCTGAACGGCCCCAGCTCCCTCAGCCTTTTCCCATGGGGAAGGCGCTTCCTGCCCTCTCCTCTCCCCTTGAGACCCTTCTGGGCTCTGCTGGGCTGCCCTGCCCACAAGCTGCTCCCCACGGCTCCCCCGGGCTGGATCAGGCCCCTCCATGAGCAGCCAGGCTCTGTGGTGGGACCTTCCCCAGCCCTGGGACCCCCTTGGCCATGGGGTCCCCCCTGGGTGGTGGGTCCCCCCCATGGCCATGGGTCTCAAAAGGGGACACTGGCCAAAAGGAACCCCCTGAGCCTCCCCCAGACCAGCCTCTGTGGGGTGACACCAAAAAAAAAACCCAAAAAAGACTGAAGCTCTTCCTACCTCAGCCCTGCAGCATCGTCCACAGGGAGATGTGGGATGGTTGTTTACAGGGAGGGGTGAAGTGGTTGTTTCCAGCTCAGCTGTGGATCTACCAGCAAGTTCCAGCTTCTTCCTGGGAGCTATGGCAACAGCAGACGTCTGAACATCAGGTAGTCCAAACAACAGGAAAATTGCTTTTCTATTTAAAGCCAGGGTTAAAGTGTTGATCTTGAAAATCACCAAAAAAATATGTGACAAACAAAGGGATTTTTGCTTCTTTATAGGAATAGTTTTGCAGATATTGAAATATTTAAACTAGTAGCTGTAGTCACATTTACCAGTAAAACAAAAAGCAAATTAGGCCTGGTTTCCATGACTTGTTGCTCAAAATGTGAGTAAAACGAGAAGCAAAGTGGATGTGAATAGGGGCAATTAAAATGGCTTTTTTGTTTGACACATTGTTAAAAAAACAAAAAAAATTGAAAGACTATGCAATGGGAAGCCATCAATGTCAATAAATCTAATTTTTCAGTGAGGAGCCCTGTGCTTTGAGCTCCCAAAACTCTGACATGGTGATTTTCCCTTTCAGTGTGTGGAGAAGCAGCTGTGCAAGTTCTGTTGTCTAGAAACAGATAAACAACTGGACTGGACCAGGCAAGTGAGGGTGAGAAGGGAGAGAAAAATCAATGGCCTTGACTTTTATTTTATCAAGATTATCTAGTATGTCCCATCTTTATTTAGAGAGATGATTCAGATGTTCCTGTACATTTTTTTTTCTCACAATTTCATTTCCCCCTTGTATATTCTTAGGTAAAAAAATAAACAGAGAAATCTCACCATCAGCCAAAGAAACCTGGACTGGTACCAGGAAATATCTGGAAGCATGAAAAAAATAAAAAAATCTGTTTTTCTAGTGATGTTCTTTCTCTGGGCAGTACGTGAGGGTGCCACTAGATGTCCTGGTAGCATCAGCGCTGGCACCGCACGGAGCTACAACACAGGTTGCAAAAAACCCACAGATCTACAAACATCGGGTGAGTTATTCTAAAAATCCCCGCTTAGATATTTTCTTGGAATTAGGGCGGGTTTTTTGTTTGTTTGTTTTTATTTGTTTGTTTGGTTTGGGTTTTTTTAATAGTGTAATGATTATAATCCCTGTGCACGAACCACCTGGGAAACCTGGGGAGTTTTGGCTCCTGAGAAACAGCTGTTTGCAACCACAGCTGTTGTGCCTTGCTCCACTAACAAGCATCAGGTACACTTTGACTGCCTGAGGGGTCCAAGAGCACGAGAAATTCCCCTGTAATTCTCAATTTGGTTCAGCTGCAGAGCCGTTTTTGTCTGAGGATGCTTCCTTCGGGAGCTTCCTTCAAAAGAAGAATCATCCTTGGTCTGAGGATGATTCCTAGCAATCGGGGATTTTTTTATGCCACAGAACAGAAATTTTCAGAAGATCTTTATTTTTTTTAAGTGTTTCATCACCAACTATTAGGATATTGTATTAGCTGTAATTTCCCCAATTACCTATTCAAAATGAACAAAAAATAGAATTGATAACATGTTTACTTTCTTTGGCTATGCATTTTTCTAAGAATTTGTATGTTAAAAGATGTCTGTACCTAAATTTACATCTTTACAAAGATACAAACCAGCCTCTGACCATAATGAGCTGTAACAATGCAGTAACTTTAATTGTGACATCGATTTGTTTCATTGTAGCTTCCACACAAGATCACTTTCCTGTAAATCTGCTGTTCCCAGTACGTGCAGTTGTTCTTAGCCTGGATATCTTTTTTCTTTACTCCTTAATTGTAACTAAACATATAATTAGAACTCTTCACAGACTGATTTTTTAAAATTTTTTTAAGTGTATCATGGACAGCTGTCGAGGTTGGATGGAAGGTATCAGCAGTGTCAGAAAATCACGATGGAGGGACAGACTGCAGTACAGCTCAGCACAGCACGAAGCAGATTGCCATTTTGTTAACATATCTTGTGAGCCAAGCTACAGCCATGGAGTGGGGAGGTGAGCAAGGTAACACAGACCCAGGGCAGGAGCCACTCCGGATCCAGCCCCACAGCCCCTGGGAAAGAGAGAAGAGCAGGCCCAGGGGTCAGAGCGGGGAGCAGCCAAAATCGAGGTGATCTTCTGAGTGCACAGCAACGAGACAGGGGCAAGGCCGAGCTGAGAAGTCCATCTGCAGTTTGGGTGATGGTAACCAAGGTCAGTCATGGTCTAATGATGGCTGGACAGTTCCACAGGGACAAGGCAGCCCTGAGATAAGGCCAGATGTGGGCTGGACTCCACCTCGACAGAATCTATAGCCCGGCATAGCCCCCTAAAACACGTAGCAAAAAACTGGGCTTTCAGGCCAGGGCTTAAATGAAGCCCCTGAATCCATGGGCAGAGGTCCTGGGTGAGGCTGGCCAGGGCCATTAGGGTTTATCAGGGGTTTATCACGTCTTGATCAGGCCCTGATGAGCCATTAAAGAGCACCGAGGTCCCCTGTTGTGTGACTGAGTGATCTGTGTTGTGTTGTGACAGCAGAGAGGAAACAGCTGTGATGATGATGGCCTCTAGGAAAGGTGTGTCCTCTTCCTTTCCTGCTGCTGTTTCAGTCCCAGTGTATGGGAGGTTACAAGCAACACCGATGTTCCTTATCTTGGACGTGGATAATTTGGGTAAAATTATAAAATCAAAGGGAAGCAGCTGTAAGGGTGATGACTCTGAGGGGAAAGGTATGTCCTCTTCTTGCTGTATCCTGGAAGCTGGAAATGCTTGTCCATGCTCCAAAAGTTGTGATTTTTCTTGCTTTGCGTAAGTAAACAAACACAGAGAAAAAAGGGTTTCGATTGAACTGTAGTTTGGGGATTTACTTTATCTCCTTTACGTGGTTTCTCAGTCATTTAGCAGCGAATCTGGCTGTTTTCAAGGGGGATTGGGGTTTCCTAAACAAAGTCCTGGCTTTCTAAAAATGGAATTGCTTTTGCTTGGGTTTTGGAACTGAATCTGGGAGTGTTCTGAATCATAACAACAGCAGAGATAAACAGAATTTACAGGAATAGGCCCATATCTGGGTAACAGATCTACATGGTCTTGTTCTCAGCGTGGCTGAGGGAAAATTCCTACCCAGCTTGTGTGTTGCTCAGATATGGATTGAGCAAACCGAGTGAAGAACTGCTAGATAATGTAACTTCTAAGTGTAATTTGGAGTTATTTTTTGAGGCTGGAACCTACTGAGCTTTCCAGCATCTACTTTGGCATAAAGGGCTCTTAATGCTCCTGTCATTGCTAATTACATTAGTAATTAGGGACCAGCCAACTGCAGGCCCCGTTGTTTTGGCCACTGCACAACTGAAGGTAATAATGTAAGTGGCAGTCCCTGCCTTGGAGAGTCACAGGCTAAACAACAAAGACAGTCAAAAATAGGGAAAACTCCTGTTCTAGAAACATCTAGAATTAATTTTATTTAGTTTTTGTCTTGAGCCTCTGTCCACAGAAATTTTGCTAACTACTATTAGTTTTTGGCATGGTTTATTCTAATGTACCATCATAATATAAAACTTGTATTTCTGGCCTTTATCTTTCTGGAACTGGTGGAGCATTTCTATCTCTCGGTGTGGACAGGTTTCCCTGCCCATGCTGGTGTAACAGGTTTGCCCTGTTCCCCTCCCAGCTCTTTGTGCAAAAGGAAATTCCACACCAACTTAGCTCAGATGATACCAGTGCTGCTTTCTGTTCCTGGACATTCTTTTTCTGCGAGTATTTATGGGTTAAGTTCTGAAAAAGTCGTGATGCAACTGTGCTGTCTGGTTTTGCAACATGTCCTGGGTGGATGTAGGGCTAAGGATGGTGGGTCGGGGAGCCTGTGGAAGAACAGGCCCTTGGAAGGCTGTGGTTGTGCTTCAGGCAGCAGGGCAGGCTTGGATATTCAAATATGTTGGCAGTGGAAGGAAGAACTATTCTAAAATGAGCTGAACAGGGTGTCTCTTAGTTGTTATGAACTCAGCCCTTTAAAGCAACAACTTTTAATGATGAACCAAAGCCTTGCCTGTTGTGTCTCTCTTCAAAGACAGCTGTGTGAGGAGCAGCACTCTCCTCTCATGTTCAAATCAATGGAACTTGGATAAAAATAAATGCAATTCTGTTATTAACATAACATTTGTCTTCATTGTTGTTCAAAATGTTGGAGTTGCTTAATGTGTTTTTCTTCCTCATGTAGGGTAACAGCCAAGCATCAGTGGGAGAAGTGCATTAATCTAGAGGAGATAATGCTTGTTGTAGCAGCTGGTCAATTTTTATCTTCTCACATCAAAAGCATCCCCACCCTTTATGAGCAGAACCCTTTCACCTCAGGTGAATTATTATGCTTCCCTTTTTTATTCCCCCCACGTAAATCTCTCATGAATACATACAGCAATAAATATATCTAAAGCTCTTTTTACATTTGTTGTAGCTGAAAAGCAGAAATGCAAAATGAGATTAAGTGACACAGCTCAAATAAATGACACAGAGGAAGAGGACCACAAAATAAATATTTTTCTGGCAAGGAAATAAGCCATTTTCTGCAAGGCCTATGTAATTGCTACAATAACCCACATTTATGCAAAGGCAGATAATTTGGTTATTTTCCTGCTTGCTTGTTGAGCATTTTGGTGACAGATGGTGGATTTAATATTCTTGGATTTGGGTTATTTTGGGGGTGGGGGTGTATATTCTGCTTAGCTGAGTTAGAAGTCAGCCCTTGCAGTGCGTTCCCAGAATTAGTTCAGCTGGAAAAGACCTCTGAGGTCATCGAGTGCAACCTGTGGCCAATCCCCACCCTGTCAGCCAGACCATGGCATTGAGTGCCACATCGTTTTTTCTTGAACTCCTCCAGGGATGGTGACTCCACCACCTCCCTGGGCAGCCCATGACAATATTTAATCACCCTTTCTGTGAAGAAATTCCTCCCGATGTCCAGCCTGAATCACACATGACACAGCTTCAAGGGTTCTAAGGTTCCCTTCCTTTCTAGGGCCCTCATCTCCTTTACAAATGACCAGACCAGGAACATTTGCTTCAAACCCAGCCTCACCTGGCTCGGGGGGAGGGTGGTAAGAGGCAGGGAAGGGCACCTGAGGGCGGGTGGGGCTGGGATCACCACCTCTGTACTCGGCACAGCTGAGGTACCTCAAGTACTGCAGTTTTGGGCCCCTCACTTGAAAAAGGACATTGAGGCCCTGGAGCATGTCCAGCGAAGGGCAATAAGGTTCATGTAAGTTTTAGAAAGCACAGAATCATAGAATAGTTAGGGTTAAGAGGGACCTTTGAAGGCCGCTTAGCCCAACCCCCTGCAATGAGAAGGGACGTGTTGAACCAGACCAGATTGCTCAGAGCCGTGTCCAGCCTGGCCTGGAATGTTTCCAGGATGGAGCATCCACCATTTCACTGGGCAACCTGTGTTGATTCTGTGAGCACAGCTGCACTGGGGATGGGGAGAACCTGTGCCCCTAGTGACACCCGTTCCCCATTGACCCCTGCTCCTCCATTGACGCCCATTCCCCAGCGACCAGCGTTCCTCACTGACCCCTGGTCCCCCACTGACCCCCGCTCCTCCAGCGATGCCCATTCCCCAGCGACCGGCGTTCCCCATTGACCCCCACTCCGCCACTGACCTCTGCTACACCACTGACGTCCATTCCCCAGCGACCGGCGTTCCCCATTGACCCCCATTGACCCCGCTCCCCAGCGACCGCCGCTTCCCACTGATCCCTGTTCCCCATTTCCCCCTTTCTCTCGCACTGATCCCCGTTCCTCATTGCCCCCCTTCTCCGGCACAGCTCCCCGCTCCCCACCGCCCCCTTCTCCGGCACAGCTCCCCGCTCCCCA